>JAKTZD010000091.1:0-58430 GCA_030564765.1 Saccharomycopsis sp. NRRL Y-5750
AGCAAGTAAAAACTATATCAACATTCATTCAGTTAAATATATAAAAACAACTACCTAGACAGTTTAGAACTCCGCAATTGCAACAGCAATAGCCTGAACATCATCATGACTAATACTAATCTTGAAATTCTTAATTCCAACCTTCTCGGCCTCAACTGCCGCATCGCCATGCAAAACAACCCCAGGCACCCCATCATTATGGACAATATCAAACAAAAACATACTTCAACCAGTAGATGTATCAGTAGATCCAAAAATGAGCATATCAATCTAATAAACAGTACATCCTACAACCAGTAAAAACTATATCAAATATCATTCAGTAAGATATATAAAAATAACTACCTAGACAGTTTAGAACTCCGCAATTGCAACAGCAATAGCCTGAACATCATCATGACTAATACTGATCTTGAAATTCTTAATTCCAACCTTCTCAGCCTCAACTGCCGCATCGCCATGCAAAACAACCCCTGGCACCCCATCATTATGAACAATCTCAATATCCTTCAAAGAGGCCCCCGCACCCTTACTTTTCGTTCTCAAAGACTTAAAAACAGCCTCCTTGGCGGACCAGCTCCCCGCAAACGACAGCTTTGGCGACGCAGACCCTCTGCAGTACGCAATTTCCCCCGCAGTGAAGTTCCGCGCAATAAACGTCTCGTTTTCCACGTGGATCGCGTCGATCTGCTCCACATCAACCCCCACGTTTTTCTGGTCGCGTGTCAACGAAGACAACACCTTTGTGGTGGCGTCCGTCTTCAAATAAGCGTTTTTTTGGATGCCTGCCTTGCTAAACTGGAGGTCTCCGTCCTTAGAAGGCGCCACACGGGCCAATGGGTCCAAATAGACGCTCTGCTCGATATCCGCGCCATATGGCGCGTGGTCCTTCTCCTCAAACAAGCTGCTGTGCACAATGGCGTCGTGGAAGCGCGAATAAGCCGCCTGTTCGCGTTTGTGGACTTTTTGGACATATTCGCGGTACTGTGTCTCCTCAAGGGCCCCGTAGAGGTAATCAGGGTGGATGACAAGCACAAAGCCGCCCTTCTGGCCAAATCCGAAGGAGGTGACTATTCCGGCCTTGAGGCCGTCCGTCTTGACGGTTTCCGAAAGATAGAGGATGTTGGAGAACTTCTGAAGCTCTGCGTCAACGTTGTCCAAATTCCGGTTGCCCGGCACAATGCCGGAATTAAGCGATTGGAGCACTCCGTCGAGCATCCACGCGCCGGCCGCACCCTTCGGGTGTCCGGTGAGGTATTTCTGGAAGATTCCGAGGATCGGATTGCCTTTAGAACGGCCGAGATGCTCCAACATGTGGTGGATGACGTCCGACTCGTTTTTGTCGTTGGCTTTTGTGGACGTTCCGTGGAACGAGGCAATGGAAATGTCGTCGACGGATAGGCCGAAAGTGGCAAGAGCTCCGCGGATCGGCGAGATCCGCGCATCGCCCTTGTAGAACTCGTTTCCGAAAAACCGGCGTGCGGCGGAAATCTGGCGCGCCGTGAGGCTGCGGGCCTCGTCGATGAGCGCGTCCTTGTCCGGCTCGTCGGAGGCGGCTATCTCCGCGATTTCCGCCGCCAATTCCGCCTCGAGCGCCGCCACCCGGCGCCGGAGCTGGCCCGCCCGGTATTGCGGTGCCAATAGCAATTTGGGGGTGCGCCCCACGTGCGACTCACGTGCCACGGTTAGGATGCCCTGGCCGGGGGCCGGCACGGATTTCCCGATTTTGTCGGCGGCGGTGGCGGTGAGCGCGACGATCCCGTAGATTGGGAGCCCCATTTTGAGCGCCAAGTCCGCGGTCATGATGATCTGCACGCCCGCGCCCTGCGACTCCATGAACCCGTTCCGGGTCAGGGTGCACGGACGGGACATTTCCGCCGGAGTGCGGCCGGCGGCCAACTCGTCGACGGAGTTCGATGTCGCGTTCATGTTGGCAAACTCCGTGCTGCCCTCCTCCTGGAAGTCGTCGTAGCCGCCCACAAGGCAGATTTTCGCCTTTTTGGTGAGGATTGTCTCGATGCCCACGTCGACGGATTCCACGGCGGTGGCGCATGCACCGACGGGGGTCTTAATCGGCCCGGAGGACGAAAGGAGCAACATGTTGACCCACGCGGACATCGTGTTGATGAAGGACTCCTGCAAAACGTCGTTCTGGACGTCCTGGTCCATGAACCGGAGGCGGAACATGCCCTTGAGGGCGGTCACACCCCCCATTCCCGATCCGGTGCAAATTCCGATCTCGGAAACATGCACGTATTGGTACAACTCGTACGGATCGCGGATTCCGGCCTTGATGAAGGCGGAAATCGTTGCCACAAGGTTGAAAAGCGTAAGCGGGTCCACCTGGTCCACAATGTCCTGCGAAATGCCAAACTTCTTAGGATCCCATCCGGTGGGCAACTGGCCGGCCACAAGGCGGTCGAATTTGAGCGCCTTTGGGATGTAGAGCCGCGCACCGCGCTTCATGTGCACGGAAAACTCGCCGGATTCAAGCGGATACACCTCACAGTGCTCGCCGTGCGCCTGGCGGAAATGCGCCGCGTCCTCCGCCAGGGCTTCAAACGGCTCGAGGTCGTGCTGGAGCACAACCTCCTGGATAAGCTGCTTGTTGTTTGGGTCGTATCCGTCAAAAAGCTCCGGCTCGATGAGCCGGATTCCGGTGTGCCGGAGGATCCGGTCCTCGTAAATCCGCTTGACGGCCGCCTCCTCCACCGGCTTGCCGGATTCCGCGTCAACCCACTCCGAGGCCTTGGCGTCGAACCGGATCATCCCCATCATGTTGGCGAGGTAGATGCAGCCCTCAAGCGAAAACTCCCCGCGGCTTTCCATCTCCCACCGGGTTTCCGCGCTTCCGTGCGGATTGATCTCCCCAAACCCGGTCACAACAACAACCTCCTCGAGCGACAAAAGCCCGCGGAGGTGCGGCGAGAGCGCCTGCACGTGGCTGTACGGCTTGAGCTCCGGAAACGCAAACCGGTCGTTGGCGCGCGGCCGCACCGTCCGGGTCACGTGCGCGCCGGCCGCGCCGTAGACGGACCGGTGGTCGAGGGCGGCCTCGAGGGCGACGGCGCGCTGCACCGCGGCGCGCTCCGTCAACGCGGCACGTGCCTCGGTGGTCACGTGCTTGAGATTTGGGAGGCGCTCGAACCCGCCGTTGAGATCCGCCTTGATGGCGTACTCCTCGGCCTTTTCGGAGATATCGGGCCCGAGGAGGCCGAGGAGGTTGAATGCCATTTCCTGCTGCGAGAACGTCCGCACGCCCTGCGCCTCGATCTGCTCGGCGACGATGTTGCTGACGGCCATGAGGCCGGTTCCGCGCGTCCATCCGATCACCGCGCCCACCACGGTGACGTAGTTTTTCCAGTCCTCCGACTCCCACCGGTTGAGGAGGGTTTCGAGCCCGATTTTCGACTCCGAGTACAATCCGTCGCCCCCGAAAAGCCCGTGGTTGGGCGACATCGGCAAGAGGAGCTGCGCAGGCCGGGTTTCGATGCCCCGGGCCATTTTGGCGTCCTTGACAAGCCCAAGGAGCCGGAACACGTTGGTCATCATGATCCGGTGCGCCAACTCCGACTTGGACCCAATGGCCGCCGCGGTGATTCCCTGTTCGGGAATTGCGGCAAACGGCACGATTGCGTCGAGGTCAAGCTGCAAGGATTCGTATATATAGGCTACGAGGGCGGCACAGTCGGCCTTGGAGGCCTGGTTGAAGGGAACCAACACCAACTTGGCGCCCTTGGACCCAAAGTTGCGGTAGAGGCTCTGGAAAAACTGCGTGGTCTGCAAGGAGAACCGCGAGGTGGTGACTACAACGGTGGCACCCCCCTGGAGGAGGCCTTTTACGATTTCCGCGCCGATGGAGCCCTTTCCGGCGCCGGTGACAAGCACGGTTTTGTCGAAATGGACCCCGTTGACCGCAGCGCTCTCGAGGGCGTCAAGATAGACCGCAGTGAGGCCGCGGTCGTAGACCCACTCGCCGGTGGCCGTTTTCTTCTTGATGTGCGCGAACGGCGTGCGGTTAGGCGGCACGGACTTGCTTACGGGGTTTGGAATTGACGAAAAGCTATTTAGCGAGGCGACCTCGTCGGAGGCGGAGTCGTACTCGTCGATGACGGAAAAGTCGGAATCCGACGAGTCGGTGGCGGTGGCGGTGCTACCGGCGGTGGCGGTGCTGCTACCGGCGCCGGTGGCGATGCGCGTCATCTCGGATCCGCGCGCCAATGCCCGGATGTAGTGCTCGAGCGTCCGGATGTTTTCGCGGCGCACCTCCTCGTAGACAATCTCGCCTCCCGAAGTCACCGTGGTTTTTGGGCCGGTTGGGTGCCGGATATCCTTGAAAACCGGCTCCTGACTGAGGGCGGCCTTGCAGTTTTTGATCAACTCGCCGCCCAACTGCTTGGCAAGCGCGTAGTTTTGCGGGTCCTGCGTGAGCGGATTGGACGTTGCCGCAAGGAAATACTCCATAAACACAATCAACTCCGGATTTGCCCGGTTCATGATGCTGATGCACTTGGCAATGATGTCGCGGTTGATGTTTTTGTCCGATAAGTTGCCGAAAATGATCTCGTAGTACATCGAGAGGACGTCCTGGCGGGCCCAGGCCCAGTACGAGTCGTAGACACGCGCCTTTTTGGCGCTGAAGGCCGGGGTGAGGCCCTCGACGAAGGTCTCGCCAAGCTCCTCGTGCAAAAAGTCGAGCTGGGCCTCAAGGGCCTCTGTGAGCTTCTTCTGCTGGAGGAACGCCTTCTCGCCGTCCTTGAGGTCGATTTTGAGGTACCGCGCAAGGATCTCGAGGTGTTGCTTGGCCATAATACGCTGGTCCTTGGTAACCGCCGCGAGGGCCGCCGGATCGACTGCGCCACCGGCGGCCACCGGACCGGCACCCCCGGCGGTGGCGGTGCCGAGGGTCACGCCCTCGGCGGTGGCGTATGCGCGGGCCGCGGCATCGAGGAACGCGTGTGCCTCCTGCTCAGACGCAAGCCGCGCTGGCGGCTCCTGGGCCACTGCGACCAAAAACACGCCCTCCTGGCGGCCCGGGCCGAGCCCAAAGGTCGCCTCGAGGTACTTTCTGGCGGCGGAAACCCCAAATCCGCCCGGGAACTTCGCGGCAAACAACTTGTTGACGAGCCCGGACGAGGTTTTCCCGAGGGCGCCGGAAAACTGCTCCTGGAGCTGCGCGGCAAGGTCCTCGAGCGGGGTCTCTTCCGGCTTTTCGGGGGTCGATCCGAACTCCTTTCCGAGGTCCCCGAGGATCTCGTTCTGCACCGTGGACTTTCCGTTGACGAGGTCCTTGATGGACTTGGACATCGGCACCTGGTCCAAGGGCTTCTTGAGCTTGGCGGCAACAAGCACGTGCAAGAGGAGCTTGGCGCTGACCGGTCCGTCCGGCACCGCCACAACCTGCGCCGGTCCGGCGGCGGCGTATGCAGGACCTGCAGGTGCGGCTGCAGCGGCTGCAGATCCGAGCGTCACCCCGCATTCCGCTGCATACTTGGCGGCGCATGCGTCGAGGAACGCCTTGGCCTCTGCCTCAGAGCCTATCCGCAGGGCTGGCTCGTTGGCAATGGCGGCCAAAAGCACTCCGTCCTGGCGCTGGGGGCCTAACCCAAACGTGGTTTCAAGGTGCTTGCGGGCCACCGAAAGCGAAAATCCACCAGGCATCTTGGCGCTTATCAACTTGGACACCAATCCGCTCGAGACTTTGCCCAACTGGCCGGAATACGACTCCTGGAAGGAGTCGCCCAAGTCCTGCAACGGAGTGTCCTCGGGCTTCTCGGGAGTGGTTCCAAACTCCTTTCCGAGGTCCCCAAGGATCTCGTTCTGCACCGTGGACTTCCCGTTGACGAGGTCCTTGATGGTTTTGGACATAGGGATGTCGGCAAGCGGCTTCTTGAGCTTGTGGGCAACAAGCACGCGGAGGACGTACGAAGCGCTGAGGGGGGCGTCCGCCACCGGGCCTGCAGCGGCTGCAGGAGCGGCTGCAGGAGCGGCTGCAGCAGGAGCTGCAGCAGGTGCAGGAGCAGGTGCAGGAGGAGCTGCAGCAGGTGCAGGAGCAGGTGCAGCAGGCGCAGGCTCACGTGCCGCCTTTGCAGGGGCGGGTGCGTCGTTGGACGCATAGTAGATCGAGTCTCTGTCGGCAGAGTACGACAAAAGCTCACGGTTGATGTTCAAGGCCTGGTCGAACGCCTCGTATTTCTTCAAGGTTCTCTTGGCCATGCCGATCAAGGTGGGAGAGGGGCCGATTTCGATGATGCGCTCGGCTTTGTAGTCGCGGAGGATGACATCTTGAGTTTCAATCCATCTGACTGGAGATGCGAATTGGTAGGCCAAAAGCTCGGTAAGAAGGATATGAGCGAGCTCTTGCTCGACTTCGGGACGCATAATTGGGTTATATTTGACTATGCGTGGGGTTCTAGGGTATGTGTTTGTCTAGAAAATGGTTTGTATGATGGAGGGAGCAGAGTGAATGGAGGAAATAGAGGAAATCGAGAGATAAGATGGCAGATCAGATAATTAAATTTTACTGGCTCAGTTTGTCCTCGTGTGTGTGTGGAAAATGTATGGGAAAAATGTATGGGCTTTTTTTTTTTGGAGCGATCCATCAAAATGAACGAGAGCGAGAGTTTTGTTGAAAAAAATGTTGGCATTTGAAAAGCCCAAAAAAGAGGGTTTGTATGGTTGTGAGCGATGGTGGATATGTACCGTCACCGTGGGCCATCACCGTGGGCCATCGCCATGGGCATGATGGTGGACCATCACCATCACATGGGAATGAATGGTGCCGGCATATGGCCCAGGCCATACTATACGCTACAGCTACAGTATATATGGCCATACATGGCGTAATGATTAGCCTGCTGACGACATAGTGTTTGCAGTAAAGAGAAGTCAAATCGACAATCAGGCTAGAGCCCGCTAGGATCGCCCCATCGTATAGGCGCATGCCGATCGCGGGGCACGGCAAATCCCCGCCTGTAGTTCCTACATTAATTTATGCACATCTTCATCAAGAATTGCATTCGGCACAGCTTTGCACCGCAATATTCTTAACAGCTATTGTGTTGATTAAGCGAATGATTAATTGTCCGCCTGACGTCGCGTCCACCGTTCAACTTTTTCGCCAAAAGGGGGTCCCCAGGGAATTACTTTTTCCTAGGCCCACCCGGGTACTCCCTAGGAATAACTTTTTCGCCCAGAGTGGGGCGGTCCCGGCCCCAGGGAATAACTTTGTCGCCCAAAGTGGGGACTCCCAGGGAACTATTTTTTCAACCAGGGAGTCCCCACTAATATCTCCCAGGCCACCCTCCACTTACCCAACTCATCCATCCAAGTGTGCCCGCACTCTTTTTCGCAACGGAAAATTCCGTTTTCCTTTTTCCTAAGGCACTGTAGCGCCCCTAGCAACTGCCAAAATATCCCTAACGCTTTCGAACGCTTTTTACGCATTTCACTATACCCATTCCCATATGGGGCCACTGATTAATTTATGTCCAAATCCGGTTTGCTCATTAATGTAATTAATACCAAACCTCAACATCTCTGTATTCGCGCCATCTCCAGCCCATTGCTTGCCATCACACATCCCCGATCCCTTTTCCTTGTTGCTCCCCCATTTCCCTACTTTTCCAGCTCGCCTTGCACCGTTTATGGCCGTTGCGTGAATGTTTATGGCCAACTCGTCTCTCTCTCCCAGGCACACAAAACCTACACGCACACAGTTCTGCAGCACGCCTTCCAGCCCTCTGTCCTTCCCCTCCTTGTAACCGTCCCTCGCTAGCCAATAGTCCACTATGACTGTCACAAAAAGCATCTCCTACGTTCTTGGCCCCAACATCGCCCAGGGGCACGACACCGGCCATTTGGGCGGGGTAAACGCCCTCAAGTTCAGCCGCGCCGCCGGAACGCTCTTTTCTGCCGGCCGCGACGGCACAGTCAAGCTCTGGGGCGTTCTGCCCCCGTCGGGCGCCCCGGAAAGCGACTTCCACGGCATTGAAACCTCCTGCAGCATCGAAAGCAATCTCCAGCAAATCTACGACGTTTCTGCGAAAATAAGAGAGACTCCTGTGGGCTATGTGGCCGCCAGCGACGCCCCGCTAGCCAGCAGCAGCGAACACGTGCTTTTGCGGTCCAAACAGCTCCACACCGACTGGGTCAACGATATCTGCTTGGTGGGCAGCGAAACCGTGGTTTCCTGCTCCTCGGATCTCCTTGTGAAGGTGTGGAACCACCAGTCTGGATACTCCACGACTGTGGGCCACCACAACGACTATGTACAGTGTGTAGCGGCCCCCTACGAGACTTTTTCCGCCTGTCCCAGAAATTCCTCCTGGGCGGCCTCCGGGGGCCTCGACAAAAAAGTAAACATATGGGACCTCACCAAGGCGGCGAAAGTCCAGACGTTCGACTCGGCGGCCAACGCGGACGCGTCGAGTCTTTTTTTCTACAACTCCCAGGACAAGGGCTCTATCTACGGGCTCTCTGCGACCAGCAACTATGTAGCGTTTTCAGGAACCGACCTGGTGGTAAATATCGTAGACCGGCGCGCGAAAAACACAGGCGGGGCCGGATTGAAGCTTGTCGGGCACACCGACAACGTGCGGGCGGTTGTTATTTCCGACGACTGGCTTCTTTCCGGCTCGTCGGATCTGACGGTGAAGCTCTGGTCGTTGAAAAACAACCGGTGTTTGCGGACGTACGACATGCACACGACGTCTGTGTGGCTGTTGTACTCGGAGTATCCCGACTTCCGGGTGTTTTATTCGGGGGACAAGAGCGGATTGATATACAAGACGGATGCGCGGGGGTGTTTTTTCGAGGCCGAGCGGGACGCGGAAGAACAGGGCGAGCGGTTGGTGCGGGAGAAGTTGGCGGAGAATTTGGGGGTGATTGCATTGGTGGGGCGGCAGGAGGGGGGTGTGAACGGGATTGTTGTCGGGGGTGAGATGGGTGCCCAAACACCCGCAGGCGCCGCCCAGACCTGTGGCGCGGCCCAGACCTCTGGCCCCGCCCAAACACCCCCTGGCATTGCCCAGAAGCTACTTGGCACCCCCCAAACGCCCCCTGGCATTGCCCAGAAGCTACTTGGCACCGCGCAGCAGCTTCTCAGCCCAGGGCTGCATGACGCCCCTGAAAACTCCCCCGCACCCCCAAAAACTAGCGCCACCCTCTGGACCTGCTCGAAAAACCCGCTCATCTCCGCATACGCCTCCCCCGACCTCACCCTCCTTGTGGCACACCAGTACCTCACCCTTAAAAACAAAATCCTCACCGCAATGGCCAATTCCATGGCCATGACAAACTCCCGCATGGTTTCCATGGACCACTCTGACAGCAGTCTTTCCAACAATATGTCCGCGTACACCGCAAAGCCCCTGCTTGACGCCTCAGGGTCCCGCACAAGCGTTTCGTTCATCGACACCCTCAGCGAAAACCTCAGCTACAACGACCCCGGTTTTTTCAGCAGCGACGAGGAGTTTCTCGACGACTTGTCGGTGGCAAACGACCCCGCAAGCGCCGGGGCGCCCGGAGACCCGTTGGAGACGTTTCTTGTCAACATCAACGGCACCCCCTATAGCCAGTATGTAGTAAGACCCCCTGTAGACCCCGTAAGCGACGCCGACGACAGCCTGGTCTCCTCAGGGGGCCTTGCGCCGTCTGCGGACGCCCAGCCTGTTTTTGTAGACATTGTAGCCGACCCTGTGCGCGAGCCGCTCGTCACAGTGGTTCCCTTCAACCCGTTCCGTAGCAGCGCGATTCCGGGGGGTGCAAGCGTCATCCGGGCCCGTGTGCTCAACGACCGCCGCTCGCTTGTCACGCTTGACAACTTTGGGGCGGTGCGGCTCAGCAACATGATCACGGGCCGCACCACGGAGACGTTTGCGCTGCCGGAGGGTCCGGGGGCGGCGCCGGACTTGTTTGAGGCGGTTGTTTCGCGGTTCCAGACCCGCGAGACCTTGCCCAACTGGTGCAAGGTGTCGGTGAAGATCGGAAAGGTGTTTGTGACCATCGACGAGGCGTCCTTGAACGCGTGCGAGGTCTACATCGACGAGCTTGGGGACATTCTCGACCCTGGGTTTATCCGGACGGTTGTGTCGTCCAACAGCAGCCCGATGGACGAGGTGCGCTACAATTTGGGCAAGATTGTGCTCCGCTCGTTGCTCCATGGGTTTGTCCAGCAGATTGTCCGCGAGGACGCCGCGTTCCGCGACCGTTTGGCGGCTCCGGGGGGCTCCCTGGACCTTGGGCGGCTCTTGCACGCAGAGCCCTTCAGCCTGATCGACGCGCTGCTTGGGGGCGCCGCCCCGGCGCCAACGCCCCCCGCGGGCGAAAGTCCCGTGACCCCCCGGGACGAGAAGGACGGGGCGTTCCGGAAGTTTGCGCGGTTTGGGCGGAAAAACAAGGACGACGCGGCCCGCAGGGGCGCGAAAAAAAGCGCTTCCGCGCACTCCGCGTCGTCGGCGGCAAACGCCGCGTTCGACGCAAACAGCACCAGTCTGAAGGGGCTGGCCAACGCGCTTTCCTGCGCAAAGCACGTGGACACGGTGGCCCACATGGTCGACCTCCTTAACTACGAGTATATAAAAAAGGCCCTTGCCCTCGAGGGCGGGGCTCCCAACGGGGCGGCGGAGGCCGCCCTGCACGGCTCCAGGATTGAAAGCGAGCTTGTAGTTGTAGACGAGCGGGAAATCCCCGTGATTTCGAGCTTTTTGCACTCCCCTGTAGACATTCTCGTCAACGAAACCAGCCACAACCTCAAGGGAAACTCTCTCTGCCTCATGAAGGTGGCCTCGAGCCTCGACTACGCAGACGAGGCCAACGCGGCTGTTTTCCGCGACCTCAAGGAGAGTTTGCCCGACTGGGTGGGCAGGGCGTTGCTCAGAAACGAGTACAAGGAGCAGAAACAGTCTGTGCCCAAAATCAACTTCAGCATTGAGGAATGGACCCCCGACGGGGCCCATGGCCACTGCGAGGCCGAAAACGGCGCCAACAGCAGCAGTTCGTCGCTAAAGTCGCCCACAAGCGGCGATTTCAAGAAGTCGACGGCCTCTTTGGGCTCCAACAACTCCGCCTCGCGTAAGAAAAACCGTCTCGCCATGATGGGGCCCAATGTGGACTCGGCAAACGGTTTTACTTCGAACAAAAACTCTTTGCCTGCGCTAGTGGGCACCAATTGCAAGTTGAGTGCCTACCAGATGATCAGAGTGAAGAAAATCATGTTCTATGTGCTTGAAAAGTTCTCGTACAAGACCCCAGAGATGAAGAAAATGTACCCTTATGCGGGCGTGAAGTACGAGAACTCGTTGAAGGTTGAGGACTGGCTTGAGGTGTTGTGCAATGACGAGGTGTTGCCGCCTAACATGACGTTGATCACGGTGAAGACGAAGATCTGGAAGAAGAGCGGGGAGATAGTGTTGAAATATAGACGCAAAATGCCCAACTGAACAATTTTTAGTATCGATATGATGAAAGTAATAGTTAATAATAATGAGGTTTTTTAATAGTTATGACAATTGCAGTAATGAGGTTATTGTTTGGTTGGAGTTGATTGTAAGGTGTTTGATGCTGCATATTGCAGCCAACATGACGTTCACGATGGAGACAAACATACGGAAAAAGGGTGGGAAAGTTTTGTTGAAATATAGACGCAAAATGCCCAACTGAACAGTTTTTAGTATCGATATGATGAAAGTAATAGTTAATAATAATGAGGATTTGTAATAGTTATGACAATTGCAGTAATGAGGTTATTGTTTGGTTGGAGTTGATTGTAGGTTGTTTGATGCTGCGTATTGCTGCCAACATGGCGTTGATCACGGTGAGGACGAAAATATAGACAAGTAGTGGGAGACGGCTTCAAAGTATACCAGAAGTGTCAGTATAGAACTGAATTTAGCCACCGGTAACCTTTTTTAAGCATATGCCTGTAGATTTTAAGGCGCGGTCATCTACACGGTCATCTGCCACGTGTTGACGTAGAATACCCAGCTGAACAGTTCTCAATAGTGATAATCATAACTTATCAGATAGAATGGCTTGATACCAACATGACGTTGATCACCATTGAAATAAAAATACGGAAAGGGGTGGAAAAGTAAATATCTCAATAAACAGTGAATATTTCAATTATGATGTGATGGCATTGGTTACAACTACGATTTCAAATATCACAGCAATAATTCTATCGTTCACTTTGAAACTTCATTGTCAGCTCATTACAGCTGCTCATATAGACTAGAATACTCACTGCTTGACTATGTAAGTAGTTACCTAAAAGGTTTACAGCAATAATCCCATTCACCTCAAAACTTCATTCTCTGCTCATTACAGCTGCTCATATTGACCAGAATACTGCTTATTCAAGCACGTATCTACATACTTAACTCTCCTCCTTTGAAGCCATATTCGACCATCAGTGGCCATATAAGTTCATATCGGAACCACCCCAAAAGGAGTAGGCTCATAATAGTCAACAGGAACCCAGTCAAACAGTTCCTCCTCCCTAGGCTCAACATCCACCTTTTTAGAAACAACAGTCCTCTTGAGCCTTTTCTTCAAAAAGTTCAAATCCTCGTCAATATCAATATTGCTTCCATTTCCTTCTGCATCGTCTGCCAATCGCTTCTTTTTATCAGAACTATCCATCAAATCCAACACTTCCCGAGGTGCTTCTGAGGCTCTCAATGACTGAACATGAATCAATTTGTCCAACCTTTTAGCATCTGACACTGTGAGGTTTTTTGATTTTATGAAGCTCAATATTTTGCCCGCAGCACGATTCAAAGGATACTTTTCAATAAGATCCAAAACTTTGGTTATTTCCACCACCAGATGAGCTGCTGACGAGGCAGTATTGGCCCCTGCACTATTAGTTGTCAATGCAGTGACTGTTTTTGGAAATATGAGCTGCTCACACCATTTGATAGATGTGTCAAAGCCTGCCTGAGAATTAAAACACGACAGTTTCCCTCCGTTTCCGGTTGACCATTTCTGCTGCTCACTGAGTATATACCCAAGTAGCCTCAATTGAAAAGAGTTGTTTTTGGTGTCAATATACTGCAATAGAGGCAAATACAAATGTCTCAACGACGAGAATTTGACATTGCTATTACTATTTTTGGGTATCAAGACGTTTTTGACCATTAGCACAGAGAAAACTATCTCGTCTACCTGGTCCTGGCTGAATTTCTGGTCCTTATTATTCACAAAGTCAACCAACTGGCCCACATTGTCCCAATACTTCTGCACGTCTTCATCCAAAGGTCCGGAATTCGTTTTAGGAAGCGTTCTTATGCCATTGCGATGGAATCTTCTATACACTCTCAAATTGTCTTTTAGTTGCAGTACAAGCTTCTCGCGGTCTTCATCCAGTACCTTGGTGTATTTGCTTTTGATTCTGAAGTCCTGTCTGGAAGTTTCAAAGTCGTTCATGTCCCAAAAGTTCTCAAATAGCCACGTCAAAGCCTTTGACGCAAGAGTCCTGAGTATATGAATGCTGGGAAGGCTCTCGTGCGTAGAAATGTGTCTAATCTCAACAAAGGCCGAGGGAAGATTGAGTTTTGCCGCTAGAGCATAGAGGGGTATGGCATGCATTGATTTTTGAAACGGATCAAGAAGACCATTGACAAACCTGATAAGGGCCATGGAATACGATAATCTGAGCATTAGATCATGGTCAGGATTGGTTTTGGACAGCAGCTGGCCATCTCGCACAACTATTGATGTCAATAGACAGGTGGATTCGATGGAATGAAGGAGCTTTCCTCGAAGACTGTAGGCATTGACTATCTGAATCGCTGCTTGTTTGTCTTTGATGTCGTCACTGTAGAAAAGGGTTTTGAGATTGTTTAGTTCATTGGAGTGCATCCAAGGAACGATTTGGGGGTGACTCATTGTGGTCGGGGTTTTGTGAGAGAATTAAAGGTGACCTGGTTGATAGTTACGGCTTTTATGTATCTTTTTGATGCCTTAGATGCTTGGAGTGCTTATTGGATGAGTCGTGAAATTTTTTTTTTCGTAGTACCATTTTGGCGGGTGCTTACATTATTGGAAAAGATGCTAAGATATTCAACATCACATTTGAAAGGGTACAGTTTGGAGTCGGTCAACAAAAGAAGCTATATACTGTAATTTGTCAGCGTGCATTAGGTGTGGAGCTTTCTCACCTACTTACAAGAAAAACCGTTGAAAGTGTGCATGCAACTATCCGTGATTATTCTCTCATCCTACCAATACCACGGGTCAAATCCGTATTCCATCCCATACGCAACTACAAGCTTCAAATAATTGTGCAAGTACCAGTGTAGAGCTCTAGATTGTAATTTTCCCAAAGGCATAAATCGTATACATGACACTACAAAATCATAGCCACATTGCACACATCAAACAACATTTCCATATTTCATCTATAAGACGCATCCCTCCAAATGAATACCCAGAAGATCCGCCTACCAACTGATCGAACACCCGCTCTTCTGGACCTGTCTCACCTTTTCCGGCCACACCTTGCCCCCTCCCAACACCGTCTCGTCGATAATCGGCTTGGCATTGACAGGACTGATCCGCGCAAGCCAGATCATGTGTCCGGTCTTTTTGAGGTAGATTATCACATTGGCAGCAAACTTGTGGCCTCCCACGTGATTTACAAAGCTGACGTCTACTCCTCCTGGACGGGTATCCCCGAAATCTCTATAAAGGTCCAATTCCCTAAGGTACTTGTCAAACTCCCGCTTCATGATAGGCGCAGTTATTCCGCACCGTTTGTCACGTGTTTTGTGTGAACATAGAAATATGTGCGCCTGGCAGGGTGACGGTTCTACCACACATCCCTGCACGCTGTCAGGAAGCCCTGCCTTCAATGCCGGCACAACCTCGCTCAAAACCGAGGCGGCATTTGCAACTGTGATGTTTCTGACCCACACAAACCAAGGCAAAAGAAGCACATCGCCTGTGGAATCGTCGGCAAATTCATTGGACTTGGCCATACTGGACACGGAGACGTTTATTTTCCCGTCCGCAAGCCGTTCCGCCTGTTTGGAACCGGCCCATTTCGACACTGCGTGCTCTATTGTGTTGCTGCCGCTGCAGGCATCATGGGCCCAGTCTGATTTTCCGGTGGGAACCACACAATGCAACTTGTATGCACGCGCAGAGTCGAAAAGCACGGTATCTGTATCTATCAGCACTGCTTTCGGGTATTTAGCAGTGCATTCTGTGTTTTCGCAGGAACACTGCGATAGTGGGGCCACTGCGGCCACTTTGTCGGCAATGTCCGAGGACGCAAATCGCGAGGAGATTTTCCCTAAAAGACCCATCTTGCCTAAGGAACGCTACACAGGGCATCTACAGCATCTACAGCAGTACGACTGGAGACCTTTCGGACCGTATGGGGTGAGACGTATATTTATATTAATCAAAGCTCGGCTACGGAAGATTTTACTTGCTAAGCTAATGCTTATTAAGGACGAAAAATGGAAATTTTTTTCGGCTGTCTTTTTCTCGGTTAGCAATGCGCCGGACTTTATCCTCTTTGGGATACACGCTTTTAAGCGAGATACGCACTTAGAGCTCGTCTTTTGAAATAGCATCGCTGTTTGCAACAAAAGGCTTGAGGATGTTGATCCGTCTGACAAGATTGTCGTGGTTTTTCCCGATAAGCTTGTCGGCGTTCGTTCTGAGGATCTTGTTCAATCTGGCCAACTCCTTGGCGAAAAACTCGGACTCTCCTGCAAGCGTTTTGTTCAAAAGCTTGGTGTAGTACTTGACAGAATACGCCTGCGAAGGGTTGGTGATTTTCGCAACATCGCGGAGAAGTTTCTCGGCGCCCTTTTTTTGCTTTTCGCCGCTCATGGTTATGAGCTCGCGGACGTGCTTATCGATCGCCTGGATAACACCAGCTTTAGGGCCCAAGCTTCCCTCTGGAGTTCTCTCAAGGCCTGTCTTTTCGTTGACGTACTTAACAAGGTCCTCCAAGCTTCTTCCGCCGGAGTAGAGCTGGTATTTTTCGCCGGACTCGTCATCTGGGGCAATGTAGACAATTGTAGGGAAGCTTTTGACTCCAAACTTGGCCATAATGTCGTCGGCCTGGACATCGGTAGTAAGCACATCGCCAATAAGAACGGTATCTTTGTCTTCCTTGAAGACGTTGGCGAGTTTTTGCCAGTTAGGCTTCAATTTCTTACAGTGGCCACACCATGAGGCCGTGACTGAGAAAATTGCGTGCTTCCCTTTGATCTTTTCGAGGTAAGTTTCGTCATCCAAGCTCACTGAGGCTGGTTCGCCCGAAAGAGACTTAGGGAGCCTCAAGTTGATTTTGGCGCCGTGTTTCATGAAGTCAAGGAGCGACTCGAGGTCACGAGGCCCATCGTAGGCCTTAGGGATCAAATCCTTGCTCTCAAAGAACTTCAAGGTTGGGTATCCTTTGATTCCATACTTGGAACACGTGGCTGGGTTATCGTCACAATTGACCTCGATAAGCTGCATTTCCTTGTGTCTGGCGCTCAAGTCGGCAAGCTGCTCAAAAACAGGAGCCAATGTCTTGCAATGGCCGCACCATGGGGCGTAGAACTTGACAAGAGACTTGGTGTCAGGCCGGGAAATGATATCGAGGAAATCCTTATCGGAGGCACTGATCACATTAGATGCGCAGATAACCGAGAAAAGCGAGAAAGCTGTCAAAAGCAAAGTACTGAGGACTCTCATTTTGCGTTTTGTTGTAGTTTAATTGCAGATTTGTTGCTTATCACGACGAAGTAGAGGAGTCCGTATATGTTGTGGGTCTTGGTGAAATTTCATGAGGCCACGAAAAGATGGCATATATCTTCTTGCGCGTGCGGTTAGTGTATTGCGTGCGGTTTTTTCGGGAAGATATTTGTAAGCATGTCGATGGCTTTGCGTATCACTTGCAATAGTCTTGCGTACTTAGATCAGTATTGTACGTGATGGAGGGGAGAAGATGTTATTTGTTTTGACAGGTGTGCTGCTTCACTTACTTCTTCTGTGAATAGCTTTTCAAGCAGTGCTTGTACTGCAGTGACCCGTTGATAACGTAAGTGACACGTGATACATATAAAACGTACATAACTCTCTACCGTTCTGCTATACAATCAGAGCCAGGACATATTACAGTCGAGTTGGTATCCTCAAACACCCAGTTGACCTCCTCTTGGGCTTCCTTAATCACCCATAGCTACTTATCCCCCTCAGTGCTCCAACACCCCTACCTCAACCCTTCTGGCCATGGTGCACGGGTGACGTTTTTCACCAACCTCTGAAAAAAAATTTTCAGACCAAAAGCCAACAACTGCCTCTATGATCCAACATCCATCCAATGCCAAGCTTCTCTAACAACCCCAGCAAGCAACGATGAGATTTGTGAGCAGATACATTGGCGTCAGAAGCTTCAGCTGCGGGGCTTTCCCAAGATCTGCCTTGAATAACGGCAATGTGTTGATCCCACACGTGCCTAACATCTCCAACGACTCGGCCCTCACGGTGGATGCCAAGGTTATCAGAGCTTCCAGAGCATTCCAAAGACTGCAGCAGCAGCAAAACCAGCAGTATGTTCCAGAGCTCGAAAGAAAGAGAATTGTGCCTGTTTTGGACACCTTCTACTCGTCCAATCCTATCCACGAGAACAACATGAGCAAGTTGAACGCTTTGCTTAGAAAATACATAAATCTCCCTCACGGCGTGGAACACAAAACCAGAGCCAAGGAGTCCACCACCAGATGGGTCAATATCAGCGAGTACAAGTTGATTGGTGGTGAGTCGAGATTCAAGCCTGTGCAGTACAAAAATCTCATTGAAATTCTCGATCGTTTAGACTCGATTGACAAACAGCTTATCAACCACGAAATTGCCTCTGCTTTGCAGGCCTACAGAAGACCAAACAGCGACGCCACCCAAGATTTGAACGCAAAGAAGCTTGATGAGTTTGGAAGAGCCGTAGCTGTGGGCAGAAGAAAGTCTGCAAGTGCCAAAGTCTATGTAGTCAGAGGCCAGGGAGAAATCTTGATAAACGGGGACCCTATCAACAAGTTTTTCCCTAGACTCAGCGACCGTATGAAGATATTGTTTCCTTTGAAGGCAATTGACTCTGAGGGGAAATACAATATCTTTGTCAAGTGTTCTGGAGGGGGTACTACAGGACAAGTTGGGGCTATAGTCAATGGACTTGCTAAGGCCTTGATTATTTTCAATCCTTTGTTGAAACCAAGACTTAGAAAGGCCGGATGTGTCACCAGAGACACCAGAGAGGTGGAGCGTAAGAAGCCAGGTAAGGTCAAGTCGAGAAAGGCTCCTACATGGGTCAAGCGTTGATGTGTGTTTATATATGGAAGTATGTGTATGTATGTACTTGAATGAGATCAGCTGTAAATATCAGGGCATTTGTAGCGATTTCTTTATGCATATTCCAGGGAGCGTGTGCATTCTGTAATAGGTATTGTAGATCGATTATAATATTGCAAATAGGCAAATATAGTCGACTGCCTTTTTTTGCATTGGCTGGGCTCTTGTTTATATCAATACACATATCTCTTTCATTAGCTGTCTCCTTTAATATCAAACACATATCTCTTTCATTAGCTGTCTCCTTTAATATCAATACACATATCTCTTTCATTAGCTGTCTCCTTTAATATCAAACACATATCTCTTTCATTAGCTGTCTCATCTAATATCAAAGACATATCTCTTTCATTAGCTGTCTCTAATATCAAACACATATCTCTTTCATTAACTATCTCCTAACTATATCAGCACAAATCTAATTGCCTCACCTTCTTAGCCGGGCTTCTATTTATTCCCATCTAGCTGGTCGAAATCCAAATCATCGTCAAACTCCTCATCCTCATCCTCGTCTTTGGACTCGTCTGCGGGGGTGTGCGTTTTGACAGACAATAGTGTCTCCTCTTCATTAGCGTTGCTCGTATGCCCTCCTGGAGCAGATATCTTCTTTCCTGACAACTTTTCGGCATATTCCCTCATTATCTCTGTCAACTGCCGGTTTTTTCTTGTTATCATCATCATATCGTCTGGTATTATAGTCTTTCTTTTCGCGTGCTCTGCAAAGGCCTGTAGATCATCGCCCGTTGAAATGGCCTGATCAAAGACCATTTGCACGAGGGAGGCCACGTATATCGGTGTTGCTGTGGCATTGAGAGCTTTTGTTTCTTGGTCAACGATTTTCGACACTGTTTGCCATATCGATGCCTTCAAGTGCTGTGATTGATGTTAGCAGGTGTTGGTAGTATTTAGCTTGAGAATGGTACTTACACTCGCAATTTCTTGGTCTTCCTTCGAAAGTTCTTTCATTTTAGTATTCTGGTTTCGGCTGTGGTGTTTGTGAGTATTTTCCACGTTTGTTCTCTGTTTATTGTTGTCTCCTCTGATATGTCTCCACGGCATTGCCAAAACACGGAGATGGAAATATCCTGAAAAAATTCGGCTCACGTGACTCAATTGCTCCATCAAAAGAGCACCCATTGATGACGCGGTTAACTACGCGTAATCTCTTGAAGTACTGCTTTAGGTGCTTCAAACGTACATAATTAAAGCCCAAGACACACATAACACTCCTAAAGAGGCTATTTTGTTGCCAACTCTCTACAGACATGTCCCAAATCGACAGCTTTAAAGCAGGCCGCCAGAGTTTGCACCAAAAACCCCGATGGATCCAAGTGCACGGATGTATGTCACTCAAAGAGGAAAGAATTAAAAATTTTTGCATGAGATGAGGTCTTTCAATAATACCACCACGACTGCTGCCTAATTATATAAATATCAGCGCAATTCAGGAAATATCGCTACAGGTAAAATGGCTCGCAAAAACGTATCAAACACAGGCAAAAGGTACAGCTCTAAAAGCCCTCAACCAGCCCGAAAACTCAATCAGAAGCCAGAGGTCTGCAAAACAGTAAAGAAGCCAACGATACGACAAAGGATGAGCACTTCAGAAGCAGAAAAAGGCCAGGGGACCCGCCTTGCAACCGTGTGCGAGGCTGCTCTTTGGAGAAACGCAATCAGTGCGAACATTTCCCAAAGTCCCGCACTAATCACCGAAACCGCTGCTGATTCACGCAAAAAGTTGCCAGGAAAGTTTCTCGCACTTGACTGCGAATTTGTGGGAGTAGGGCCCAACGGAAGCATCTCAGTCCTCGCTAGAGTGTCCATTGTGAACTTCTTTGGCCATGTTGTGCTTGACAAGTATGTGAGGCCATCTCAAAGAGTCACAGACTTCCGAACATGGGTCTCTGGAATCAGACCGCATCATTTGAGGTCCCCAGACGCTATCAGCTTCCAGGAGGCTCAAAAGCTCATTGCAGACACACTCAGAGGAAAGATATTGGTAGGCCATGCGGTGCATCATGACCTAGAGGTGTTGGCGATGTCCCATCCACGTCATAGTATACGAGACACGTCTAAATTGCCGTCGTATCGGGAGTTGTTGAAGACTAAGAATCCGGGATTGAAGACGCTAATGAAGAAGGTTTTTGGAGTGGATATTCAGGATGGAGAGCACTCGTCTGTGGAGGATGCGCGGGCGACGATGTTGTTGTATCGGTACAAGAGGCAGGAGTTTGAGGGGAACTGATTTCACGTTATATGTTATTACCAAGGGCATTCATGAATACTTTGGTATTTGGGTAGTGTAGGTATAAGCTTTATCAGAGTTGTTCAATATGACATTACATTTATTTGCTAAGTAGTATGGAAGGAATGAACGAGTGGACAAACTATGAGACATTTTCAATTATCTGGGTGTATGTTATTTGAATACAAACAAGTTGCAGTCAAAAGGCAGCTAGTCCAAAGCAGTTCAAAGCAGTGCATACGATACATCAAACGTTACTTTCTCCCTCCATCAAAGAGATCTGTAGCGATCTGTGAAGTTTCGAAGTACTCAAAGAAATGCGTTGTTTATGCACTTTTACCTCGTAGGCTTTTACATGTAGCTTTTCAACGTCAATTCCGCAAGACTTTTCAACATGGTATTGTCGCTAGACACGGCTCAATGAGCAGGTTAAGCAGTGAAAAATGTAGCCAACGGCAGCATCAATATGCGAGGTTTGGCTATTGAGTAGAAACGCTACTATGAGGAGTATTTGTGGCCCATTACTTATGTCCAGTTGTATTTGTGGCCATTTACTCATGTCCAGCCGTGTTTGTGGCCCTTTAGGGCCACTGTCTCTCTTCATTATGTCACTTGAGCATGTTTGTGGCCCATTACTTATGTCCAGCCGTATTTGTGGCCTTTAGGGCCACTGTCTCTATAAATTATGTCAGTTGAGCGAGGTTGTGGCCTTTAGGGCCACTGTCTCTCTAAATTATGTTAGTTGAGCGAGGTTGTGGCCCATTACTTATGTCCAGCCGTGTTTGTGGCCCTTTAGGGCCACTGTCTCTCTAAATTATATCAGTTGAGCATGTTTGTGGCCAATTACTTATGTCCAGCCGTGTTTGTGGCCCATTACTTATATCCAGCCGTGTTTGTGGCCTTTAGGGTCGCTGTCTTTTGTATTTATGTTAGTTGAGCGAGGTTGTGGCCCATTACTTATGTCCAGCCGTGTTTGTGGCCCTTTAGGGCCACTGTCTCTCTAAATTATATCAGTTGAGCATGTTTGTGGCCAATTACTTATGTCCAGCCGTGTTTGTGGCCCATTACTTATATCCAGCCGTGTTTGTGGCCTTTAGGGTCGCTGTCTTTTGTATTTATGTTAGTTGAGCGAGGTTGTGGCCCATTACTTATGTCCAGCCGTGTTTGTGGCCCTTTAGGGCCACTGTCTTTCTAAATTATGTCAGTTGAGCATGTTTGTGGCCCATTACTTATGTCCAGTCGTATTTGTGGCCATTTACTCATGTCCAGCCGTATTTGTGGCCTTTAGGGTCACTGTCTTTTGTATTTATGTCAGTTGAGCGAGGTTGTGGCCCATTACTCATGTCCAGCCGTATTTGTGGCCCATTATTCATGGACTGGGTAGGTGTCCCAATACTAAAAAAAAGCTACACAACTTGAAATGGTGGAAGAACACTCCTCTAAATACTACTTGCCAAATACTGAAGACAAAGGCTCCAGCCATACACAGGCATATTTCAGTACCATAGGGCAAATTACTTGACATCCATCACACTTCATACTATTACACAATAAGTACACCGCTCCTTTATTAGCACAATGAAAATACACCAGTTCATACTATTAACACATTGCAATAGTACATCCGGACTAGCTTGATGTAAGTATGCACATTCCTTCATATTCGCTTATTCGGATATGTAGTACATCTAACAACTAATACATCAAATAAATAACACATGCAATAAATATCACATTCAATAAACAATTCTAATAATTAAACATCAATAATAATCTTTCAACAACTGTATGGTTCATCATCTGCACATCTACCATTCGCTCCACCATTTCCATCTATCCTTAAAGTATCTCCCTCCACCATTTCCGTCTATCCTTTGAGTATCTACCATCTCCCTCAATCCCTAATGTATCCCCCTCCACCTTCCATCCTTAAACTATCTATCCCCCAGAATATCTCCCAAAATAATCAAAAAACTCCATCAAACACTGCCCCGTTATCTCTTGGCACTGCTCAAAGTGCCGGTTATACTTGAGGGTGGCCTCCGAGTCGGAAACGCCCAGAAAGTCAAAACTTATGGCAGGATCAACCCCAGCAGATATCCCCACAAACATTGTCTCCAAATGCGTGTTGATGATATCCCTGGACCTGTACATTTTGTGATCGCTGTCCAAGTCTGCGTTTTGCGACACTATCAACATAATGTCGCTCAACTTGACTTCCCGGGCAAGAAAAGCTGCCTTGTCGCCCCTGTTGCTGCTGGTGCTGCTGCTACGGCTTCTTGTGCTTGCACTGCTGCTGCTGCTGCTGCTTACGGTGGCTGCGGTGCCCAAAGAGGCCGCGTGGCCGTTGTGGTGTCCGTCGATGACGAGAAGCAAAATCTCGTCGTAAAACGCAAAGATAATCAGGACATTGTGGCATGCTATGTACTTGAGAATCGTCAAGGCCTTCAGCTTGACTGCGTCGTCGACAGCGGGCATTTTGTACTGCTGGCAAAGCAAGTACAAGGCGACAAACAACTCCGGGCTTTCTGTCAAGAGGAAATCGCTCAAGCACTGCGGGATGCTGTGTTCCCCGTCAATGCGGATTTCCGCCACGTCAAGCCCGTCCAACTGTTCAATCCACCCCCAAAGTTCATATTATTCGCAGTGGAGGAAGAGCTGCAACATCACGGGGCCAAATCCGGCCATTACGTAGCCGGTGAGGCGGTGTGTGCTGAGCAACGTTGCGTATTTGAGAATGTCTACGGTTTCGTCGCGGAGGGGGCCTGCGTTGATGCCTTTTAGGAGGAGGGCTACGATGAATACGCTGAAGTTTTTGTTTGAGATGTTGAGGGAGGCAGAGCGGAGGGAGGATTTGATGGAGGGGAATATTGTGGAGATGAGAGTGAAGAGGGGGATTTTAGTGGCCCCAATGTGGCCCGTCAGGGCCACAATTTGGCCCGTCATGTGGCCCGGCAGGGCCACAATTTGGCCCGTCAGGGCAGAGCTCTTTTCATTGAGGTTTTCCGCCATTTTTGGGGAATAATTCTCTACAATGTGGTTCGGCAGGGCAGAGCTCTTTTCAAGGTTTTCCACCATTTCTGAGGAATGTTTGTCAAGGTTGTCCAGGGCGCTTTTCTCTGCAATGTGGTCCAGGCCCTTTGGGCCCCTCACTTCCTCAAGGCTAGTCTCTATAAAGTTGGAGTTCTTTCTGGAGAGATGGCCCTTTGGGCCCCCCACTTCCTCAAAGCTAGTCTCTACAGAGATAGAGTTCTTTCTGGAGATATGGCCCTTCACTTCCTCAAGGCTAGTCTTTACCAAGTTAGAGTTCTTTCTGGAGATATGGCCCCTCACTTCCTCAGGGCTAGTCTCTATAAAGTTAAACTTCTTTCTGGAGATATGGCCCCCCACTTCCTCAAAGCTAGTCTCTACAGAGTTAGAAAAATGGCCCTTCGGGCCATTATCTCCCACCGCTTGCCGGATCCGCTCGTATGTCGTCACAAGCAACGTCCGCCAAAGCCGCACCGCCGCATAGTACGCCGCTGGATCGTCATAAAGGGCAAACGTTGCAGCAATCATCACCATACTTGCAATCATCCGCTCGTGGAATTTCAGCCCGTGTATGCACAGGGCAATACTGTATATGGTGGCTATCGAGGACTCTGAGAGGGTGGCCTTGTTTCTGGTTTTGACAGAGTTGGATTTGCCAGCTTCGCTGGCTTTATTAGCTCCGCTGGATGATTTTTGAGCTAAGTTGGTAGATTTGCCAGCTTCGCTGGCTTTATTAGCTCCGCTGGATGATTTGCCAGCTTCGCTGGCTTTATTAGCCCCCCTGGCTTTTTGATCTAAGTTTGCATACGAAAACCACCCTACCATCAACCGCATCATAAAACTCCGGCTAGAACTACGTCCCCCCAAACACCCCAAAAGAAGAACAGATTTCGCCTGGAGCGACCCCTTTCCCTCCGCATAGAGCTGCACAACGTACTGTGCAAACCTGCTGCGCCACACGGCCAGTCTCCGTGCGTCCTCGTGACTATATATACAGTCTACAAGCATCCCCGCAAGATTCTCGTACCGGGCGACCTTTCCCGGGAGGCTTTTGCGCCGCAGGCCCTCGTCCTGCCCCAGCCGCCGCGAAAAGAGCCCAAAAACGAGCCTTGCGCTGTTCTCCGCGAGATAGGCCGCTGCGCGGCGCACAGCAGCCAGCAGGGGAACCTCCCGCAACACCCCGCAGGCCAAATCGTGCAAATCCGCCCGCATCAGGGCCTCCCCGGCGTCCACATACACCAAAACAACATACACAAACTCCGCAAGGAACCGCACACACACCTGCCGCGCATCGAAGGCCACGTTGCGCAAAATACGCACATAGACCGCCGCCTCTGTCCAGAGGGCCCGCGCAGCTATGCCGTCCGCCTCTACGGCGACGGAAATGTCCACAAGCCGCTGGAGGGCGCACGAGACAAGCGTCAAGGTCAGGCTGGGCGTGAGGTTGGTTACAAACCGCCCCCAGTCCTCCCCAACCGCCTCGAGGTCCACGGCAACCGCCACGGCCTCGGAAAGCACAAGGGGGGCAAGCTCGTCCTCAAGGCAGAGGCGCTGCCACACAAAGTGCTTTGCAATGTTGAAATGGCGGCCGTCCAAGGAAATCCGGGCAAATCCGCGCACTGCGGCCCGTGTGTTGTCTACGCCTGCGTTTCCGCAGCTACAGTACACGTGTCTATATATGTTTTTGATCCAGGGGCTGATTGCGCTGACGTACATGGGCTTAGTGTCCACAGGGGCGCCCATCAAGCGGAAAAAGGCCTCCAAAACAGGCCAGGCAAGCTGGGGGTGCCTGCTGGCCAAGCGGCCCGAAAGCTGGTTGACTATTTCGGGGGCGTCCTGGGGGAACATGGAATTGGATGTTTTTACGTAGTCTATGTCGAGGTGGAAGGAGGAAAGGACTTTGAGGAGAAGATTGTGGGAGGCAAGGCGGAGCAGGGGGTCGTCTGCGAGAAGCAGGGAGAAGCAGAGGTTTAGGAGGTGGCCGATATATTTTTCTTTCAATGGGATGTCCCATTTGTTGTTCGTATACTTATTGGAGTGCGTTTGGTTGTTCGTATACTTATTGGAGTGCGTTTGAATGTCCCTTTGGTTGTCCGTTTGGACGTCCCTTTGGCTGTCTCTTTGGCTGTCTATATACTTATTGATGTCCCTTTGGCTGCCTGTATGAAAATGCGCGTCAATCCCTCGCCTTTTCATCGTGTAAATCGTCTTCAAAATCTCAAGACGGCTGCCCAGACGGAGCATATACGCCCCCCGACCCCCCACTTCCAACTGTATCACCTCCAGTACTGCTGTGGCCCTCACTCCCCCCATTTCAAACACCATATACACCCCCAAATCAAACCGCTTGTGTTTCACCGCCATCACCCGGTATTTTGGCACATATATCTGCATGTACCGCGGCCCTAGCGTCACCTCCGCACGGAGAAACGCCCCGTCCGGCCCGCACTGCATTTCCGCGTCCTCAAAGCTCACCCGGCCGTCGTTTGCAATGTCTGTCAAGTACCCCGGCAATTTGTATGTAAAAAGCAACTCCTTGTTGGTGAAAGTGTACTCAAAACGCATGTTGAACGCCAAATAGACGTCGCGTGCATGGGTGTCTGCATTGCGCAAAAGCCGCGCCACGTAGTCCTCGTTGGGATTGAGAATCACAAGCTCGATAATACAGGCCACCATTTCCTCCAGGAGCAACAGATCGAGCAACAGAAGCGGCAAAAGGCTTTTGGAGTCGTCGTAGTGGGTTGTTTCGAAGATCACGTAGTAGCGCGAGTCCATGCGGCGGAGAAAGATGTGGAGAAGACGGAAAACCGCCAAAAGAGGGTCGATGTTGTGCTGCTGGAACTGTCCGTAGGAGAAAACCACGGCAGGGTGGCCGGATTTTGCGATGGACTCGTAGATAAAGGGTGCGTCCATGACGGAGTTTATTTGCAGGGGGGAGAATTTGCTCATGAAGTCGTAGATTTTGGCAAAATGGGGGTTGTTTGAGTTGCGGATAGCGTCAGGGAGGGAGTACTGGGATTTTATTTGAGGAGGGCCGATTTTTGTAGTGAGGGAGTCGAGGATGTCTAGAATGGGAGATATGCTGGAGATGCCCGAAGGGCATCTTTGTGGCCTATGGCCATCATCCTTATCGTTTGTGTCCCCAGGACTGCCCGAAGGGCATATTTGTGGCCTATGGCCACCACCATCTTTCATATTACTGTCTGCAGAACTCCCTGGGCATTTTTGTGGCCTATGGCCATTATCTTTTGAATCAGTGTCCCCAGAACTGCCCGAAGGGCATATTTGTGGCCCTTTGGGGCCACTATCTTTTGTACTAACGTCTGCAATAATGCCCGCGCTTTGTTGCCCCCTATGGCCACCTCCATCCAAAGCGGCGCCACTCGCACCCCGTATTTCTACCCCGTAATTATAATAAAACTTGTACAAAAAGTCAAACTCCTCCAGAGTTGCCTTAAACCGTTCGCCAACAATATCCTGCTGTAACGGCTTTGAAACCTCGTCGGTGAATGTCTGTAGCTTTTCAATCAACAGCGCAATTTGGCAATTATGGCCTGATGCCCCTGGGCAATTATTATGGCCTTTTGGGGATGATGCCCCGGGGCAAAATTCCCCCCGGGACCTCAATGCCGGCCACTTCTCCACACTAAACGTCCCGTTCACCATATGCTGCAACATCCGCGCCATAGACAACAACGTCTTCCGCTGGTACTTGCTCATCATGTACGGATACACCCCCAATGCCTCCGCACCTACAATCACCGGCGAAATAAGCCGGAGAAACAAAAAAGAGCCCACCGCTACACTGCTCCGCGCCTCCCCAAACCGCTCCGCGTACCTCTCGCGTATCAGGTAGCATATATACTTGAATTCCGCCGGAAACTCCCCCGCAGACCGGCAGATCGCCTCCACAAGCTCCCCAAGGAGCTCGAGGAACAAATCGACACTGTCGTCCAACAACAGGCCCTCCTGGCGGTGCGGCGCCGCAAATATGGGATTATTGAGTATCTGGACAATGCTGGGCTTCAAGTAGTCGTCTATGTACGCGGTTCCTATGAAAGACTTGCTATATACGTTCAAAATCCGCGCCGTCACGCTGTTCTGCCGGAGCACCTCGTTTGCCGCCTTTGTCGACGCAAATTCGTGCTCAATGAGCCGCTGGATGAGCTCCATGGCCCGCCCGTGCGCCCCGTAGCAGTTGACAAGCGCGTAGGCGAGATACTCGAGCTCCTGGGGGGGACACACCTCCACAAAGGCCACCGCAAGGTCCGCCGAGGCGAGAAAAGCCGCCACAAACGCCTTCTGGAGGTCTGCGGGCGACTTTCCGTGGGCCCCCATGATGCTGTCGAAGATCTCGATGGATATCTTGCGGATTTTGGGCTCCTCGTGGTACGCCAAGGCCACTGCGCCGTCCAAAGAGACGTCTGTGTTGGCTGCGTGCAAATTGCGCAACGCAGCGACCAAATCTGCGCATATTTTGGCCAGGGAGAAGTCAAGCAGCTTGAAAAGGAGGGAGAAATAGTGGTTGAACATGAGGGACTTTTGCTGGAAGTTGTCGTTGTTTTTTCTGGTGATGGAGGGGTCTAGGGGGAGGTCTTTAGTGAGGGTTGCCAAGGCGTGTGCGGCATTTGCAAAAGTGCTATTGCTGAGGCTGTTATATCTGTTATTGTTTATGGCATTGTTGCCATTATTGCCACTATTTCCTGGGCCAATGCCACTATTTCCTGGGCCATTTCCCTGGCCATTTCCTGGGCCATTTCCTGGGCCATTTCCTTGGCCATTTCCCTGGCCATTTCCTTGGCCATCTCCCAGACTTAGCCAATCACTTACTCTGTCCACAAAAACGTTCCTTAGCTTCACATTGCCCCTCAAAGCCTCAATATCTCCCCCCAAAAGCCGGCAAAAGCGTCCTTGTGCCTTTAAACGCTCCACACCCTCCTCCATGGCCTCGATTTTTTCCATACAGCCCACAAGCGACCGTGTGGCCGCCACAGAGACCGCAGCACGCAAATCCGCGTCTTTTACGGCAAAAGCCGCCGCCAAAACCGCACACGCGGCGTCCACCGCCGCGTAGTCCGCCCCACAGAACCGCTGGAGCTGCCTACAGACCTCTGGAAGGGCCCAGGGGTGCATTTCCGTAGAAAGAACCTGCCGGGAAAGCCTTTGGAGGGGCGCCAGGGGGCCTTCAAGCATGCGGAAGTTGGCGGAAATGAACTTTTTGACGTTTTCGGGCTGCAGAGCAAGCACTGCGCCACACGTGGCGGCAAGGAAGCGCGAAATGCCTTCAAAAGTGGCTTCTCTTTCGTCCAGGGCCTTTCCGGGCGCTCTTTCGTCGATAGAGGGGGCCCTTTCGTCATTATGGGCCCTGCAGGCCTCCCAATAGGCAAAAACCCGCTGCCAGGTGGCTGCGAGGGCCTCTAGGCCCCCCTGGACACCCCCCTGGCCCATAAATCTCGCCACATTCTTCCTAAACGACGTCCGGAACGCCACAAGTCCAAAAACTTTCCTATTTTCCTCAGCCAACTGCTGCACAAACTCCCCAAACCGCCAGGCCCTCAAAATGCCCCCAACCGGCCCGCATTTGGCCAAAAAGCCCTGGAGGTCCCGGAACTCCTGCAAAACCACCGCCATCATTGCCTGGAGCCGCCGCAACACCCCCAAATGCGACGTGTAGGCCAAATTCCAGAATACCCGCTCAAGCAGCGCAAACTGGAGGGCTAAATAGCGCTCTATATTGAACCCAGAGGCCTCCACGGCGTGGTCGTACAAAAAGGCCACTTTGCGGATAAGCGCAAGTCTATCCTCGAGGATTTCCAGCACAATGTCCACAAAAAGCTCGATTTTGGGCAGATCGACGTCGTAGAGCTCCACAGAGGCCCTGACAACGTGGCAGGTGAAATTGAGGGAGTTTAGGGCGGCGATAACCGGCCCAAACTGCGCCAGAATGGCCTGCAGGGGCGGGTTGTTGAGCAAGCGCAAAATGAGCTTGTGGGCGGTGTTTTTGAGGTTTGCGCTGTTGCTGGGGTTAGAGAGGCCGAAGAGGATGCATTTGAGGAGGCTATTGAGGGCTGAGAGGTTTATTTCGTTGGTTGTGGCTATAGGAGGCCGCAGGGCCGATTTCTTTGGCCATTTATCTTTAGAAGGGGCCATTTCGGCCCGCAGGGCCATTTCCTTTGGCCATTTATCTTTAGAAGGGGCCATATCTTTAGAAGGGGCCATATCTTTAGATGGGGCCATATCTTTAGAAAGAGCCATTTCCTTTGGCTCTTCTTCTATAGAACGGGCCATTTCCTTGGGCCATTTATCTTCAGAAAGAGCCATTTCTTCCTTAGAAGAACCCCTTTCATCTGAGGATGACCCCGCGGCCCCATCTATAAAACATTCTCGCCCATCCATCTCATCAAACAACACCAAATGACGATTCTCCCCATACTCCGGCAAGATAAAACGCCACGGCGCAAAGTCTACAAGCATAAACATATCGCTCAATATTATCTTGCACGCCAACCCAGGAATGCTGAGCTGCCGCTGGTACGCATAATTGAGATACCGCGCGTTATTTCCATGGTACGACTCCACAAACGGACTGCTCAACGAGGATGTACTGGAAAAGTCGACATTTCTATCTCTAGTGCCTTCTGTATCTACGCTTTCGACATTGCTGGAACTCAGACTGCCTAGACTTGTGTGGGAGGAGCCGATAAGCTTCTTCATAGGGGTGAAAAAGGCCTTTACCCCGGCCTTTTTGGGGCCTAGGCCAGGCAAAGGCCCTGGAAAAGGCCCTGGGCCTGGTTCTGGGCCACTTCCTGCCTTTGCTACGTCTTCCTCCCTATATGGAACTACTGTGGGGGCCCCTGGACCCCGCCCTACAGCCACCCAGGGTCCTACGGGCTCTGGCCCTCGCCCTGCGGCCCCTACGGGCTCTTCGGCCTCTGCACCCCCCAAAACCCTCTCCATCCTCTCCATATACCCCAAAAGAGACCCCCCCAACACATCCACGTACCTCTCAAGCCGCCTCCGCGTCCGCGGAATCTCCCGGAGCGACTTCAAGTACAGCACAAGCGTGTAGAGGTTGTGGAGCGACACACAGCCCTCGAAATCCGCAGTGCGGAGCAAATCCGCCTCCGGATGGAGAATCGTCCGCGTGCAGAACAACAACGTGCGCAATTTCGCCATGTCGATGAAATCCACGCCGCTGGCGTATTTCACAGTCTCGCTGGCCCTGGGAAGCGCCCCAAAGTCGTAGCGGTTGGCGTTGTCGGGCATGCGGACGCTTTCGTGCGCAAAAAGGCCCCGCGAGTGCCTTTCAAAGAAAAGCACCGCCGGATGCCCCGCCGCAAGCCCGCACACCGCAGAGGCAATGCCCCCGGCCATCAAGAGGCAGTTGCAGCCCGCCATGAAGGCCCGCGAGGGGAAATTGCTGCCTGCGGCACTCCGGAGGACACTACACAAAAAACGGCCCGGCTCTGTGGCTACATCCGGGGCTGCAGCCAAGTTTGCAGGCAAAAGACTCACAAAAACCACCAACGCACGCGCAAACACCCGCTCGGAGTCCAAAATGTACATGTTGTAGCGTGTGTCGGTGTCTATATACTGCGCCATGCGGCTGAAGAGGCGTGAGGCAAGCCGGGGGACCCGCAGGTCGGCCCCCGGACCGCCCCCGGTGTGCAAAAGGTACATTTCGGGGTGTATGGTGATCCAGTACTTGAGAGACTTGGCAAGATTGACTACAAGAAGCTTTTCGCGCGCCTGGGCCGCCTGCAGGGCCCCCGAGGGCTGCCCGTGGAGCTCAAACACCTCAAACAACATCTCTATATACCGTGCCATGAAGCTGTCCTCCTCCTGCGCCTCTGTGCCCTTGTAGTACACGTACTCCAACATCTGCGCGTATTTGAAGAGCTTTTTGGTAGGCGGATCGACGGCCCGCGGCCCTAGCCGCGTTTTTGCCACGATTTCCGCCTCTGCCAGCCGCAAGCCCCCCGCAACAAACTCAAAATACGCCCTGCGGTTCGCGCTGGCCATTATGCGGAGAATGTTGCCTACAAGAAGGTCCTCGTTCACCACAAGCTCGGTGTTGAGGTAAAATGCCGCCTGCGAGTCGCGCGAAGCCAAGTGTGCGTACTCGTACTCGGCAAAACGGTTCGAAAGCACATATATAAGGGTGTTTAGGTACGAATGCACCGCACCGGCGCGGATTTCAAACGGCACCGGCCGGTCTAGATAGAAAAACTCATCCGAGGACACAGAAGAGAGAAAACTGTCCGACTTGTTGGTGGCAAAATTGGTGAATATCGGGTTCACGTGGGGGTTTTCGGGGGCGCTGCCACACGCTTCAATACGCAGCTTACAGATATGGATGATCAAACGCAATATATACAAAACGACCCTCGAGTGGGGGGTGCGGAAGCCCTCAAGGAAGTCAAAACACTTCTTGAGGGCCGCCTGGAAGGCCAGGTCGCTGGAAACCGCCGCTTTGATGAGCCCGAGCTTCAAGTGCTCCAAGAAGGGGTCGGGGAACAAATCGGGGCCCGGGGGGGGCTTCAGGGCGGCCTGGGAGGGCCCGGGGTCCTCAAGGAGGATGCGGACGATCCTGTCGAAGAAGAAATCGATGACGGTGAAGGTTCCCAGGGACATCGGTATGTTGGTGGTTTGTGGTATGCCGATGGCGGTTGATTGCGAGTTTGTGTATTTGTATGTTGGCGGTTTGTGTATTTGTATGTTTGCTGGTTTGTGTATTTGTATGTTTGCTAGTTTGTGTAATTGTATGTTTGCCAGTTTGTGTATTTGTATGTTTGCTGGTTTGCTGGTTTGTGTATTTGTATGCTGATTTTTGCCAGTTATGACACGGATTGTATGTGATGGCGATGTTTGCTAGTTATGACACGGATTGTATGTGATGGCGATGTTTGCTAGTCACGACACAGATTGTATGTGACGGTGATATTGCTATTTTGCTATGCAATACCTCTATCTATTATCTCTATTCTCCTGCAATCCTCCTGCTATCAGCCATATCAATCATTTTCAATTTCAGATTTCCCACCTGCCACGATAAGAACATAAAATTTTTCGTTTTTGTACCAGCATGAAATTCTCAGCAAAGCCCAGAGAAAAAGAGGAGTATCTGCTAGCAACTGTTGCTTTTTCTGTATTGCTATGCGTTGCTCTGCGTCTGTATACGCTTTTCATGCAGTCGGTGTACAATGAAGTGGCGTTAGCTCCAGCTGTCTCATAAACTGTGTCCCTTTCACGCTAGGCTGCGTAGGCAATGACGCGAGCTCTAATTCTGGCAGTGGCTGGAGCCAGCTCAAAAAATTAGCTTTTTCAAACAAAGAAAAAAACCGTTGAGTTTTTGCGGAGCGTCTTTTCAACGGCCAACTTTAAAGCGGGGCAACGCCCGTTCGCTATTGGCGGGCTTTATCTTGCTGGCAAGTTGCGAGTCAGAAAGGGCTGGCAGATCCAAAGGCAGGGGCGGCTCAGGATAAAAACCCGGAACCTGCGTATTGTGTTTGAGAGAACAATAAAACCGCCGGCCAGCTGTGGTGATTGTTCGGGTGCACTTCAAAAACGGTCGATTGTTGTTCGCTTTCCTTTTTTGGCCAAATACGGTTGGCATTGTTTGCTGGCTAGGCCTCAAGTGCCTCTGTCTCTACAGGGGGGGTAGGTCATTCAAGCTCTTGTTCTATTGTTGGAATGTTGATTGCTGATGTTTCCGCAATTGGAAGGTAAATTGGGGGTTGTGGTGCCTCTGCAATTTGAAGGTATACTGGGATTGATGCCCCTGCAATTTGAAGGTATACTGGGATTGATGCCCCTGCAATCGGGGATAGGGTTGTGAATGCCTCTGCAATTCAAAGGTATACTGGATGTTGTGTGAAACTGAAATCCCCCAAAGAGCAATGACAGTACTCATCCCTAACTGCACTAAATTATCTGACAGTTTATAAGGGTGTGTGATTGGCACAAAGCTTCTCTTTCGATGAGGTAATGGCCTTCTGAGCACTGCTGCCAGCAGCTTTGCGTATCAATTTTGTACACACTCTAGCACGCGTCTCTCCTGATTGTGTGCTTATGATGCATCACTAAGCGATGCTTTATTTTGTGACAGAACTTAAAATAATGCACTCAGAGGAGCTTAATTCCCAAAGTGCGCTTTTAAGCTCCTCTGAGTTTTCTCAAAGCGTACTTCCTGAATTTTTCTGTTACCTTGAGACGGTAATTACAAAAGAAAATGTGATGCCAAGCTTGCTTTGCTGCTGTATCGGTACAGACCTCGAATCTTTTCTGCAGCAGGAGACACACAGTGTGCAGAAAAATTTTTCATCCCGGGAGCCAGTCTCTTTCTAGAACATGTTTTCTATGGAGAAGTTTCACCTTACAAAAAGTCAAAATAGACTCGTAGTGTTTACTTATTCATCAATGAACTTCCAATTAGCCGTACGTTATTTGTGTCATTTTCCCGTTTAAAGATATCCTGAAGTAAATAATATCCACACTCCTATTGGCTCTGTAGTTGCACCTGTTATTGCCTGGAGCGGTTTCAAGGCACTCTACAATAGGTCAAAACAGACTCCTTGGTGTATTCATTCATTCGTTAATGTATTCCTGATAGCCATACAGAGAGACGGCGTCTCCCAGTTATTCTTCCGTATAAAAAGATGTAACTGTAATACACACTCCTAGTGGTTCTCGGTGTTTGCAACACACTTGAACAATACCCTCAATTGCCTTCTTTCTGTGATGTGCCTCTCCCAGTAATCATAACATTCCCTACTTTATCCCCCTCCTTTGAATATTATATTCAAATTCCTCGGCAATCTCCGCCAACTTCTCTCTCTCCCTTTTCATCCGTGTCAATTCTCGTATTTCCCACTCTTTTCTCTCCAACTCCGGGTCTAGATCATCTGTATCGTCAATTCCTCCTAAATCCTCTTCGTAGAGTTCCTTGATTAACTTCCGGGCTTCCTGTTCTGACTTTATCAGTCTCTCGATGTAATCTATCGCAATATCTTTGTCTGTAGCGGCTTCCTTATCACCTTCCTTAGCAGCCTTTTCTTGCTTTTTCTGAGCGTTTTTGCTGCCTTTCTTGATAAACACAAGTCTGCGAATCACCTCGTTATCTGAACTACTGTTTTCCTCTTCGCTTTCTTCTCCGCTTTCTTCTCCGCTTTCTTCTTCCTCTTCATCATCCTCTTCATCATCCTCGCTTCCGTCTTTGTCTTCCTCGTTTATTAAAGACTTCCCAATATTGTATTCGTTTTTGTTTGGTAGATTGATCTCTTTGAAAGCTGTATTTGTATTCTCTGTCTTTTCATCTTGGTCACTAGCTTGCTGTCTCTGCCTCTGTCTTCTCTTGGACAATGGTATGAGTTTTTTTTCGTCTTCGCTTTCAGAAGACGATGCTTCCAGCAGACTAGACTCGTCTATCTGGTCCGATTTTCTTTTCGCAAAATGTCTTATGGGCTGTATCTTCATATTGAGTGTCTGAATCCGAGAAAGATGCCTTCGGCTCTATCCAATTGCATCATTTTGCGTACAATAATATGTCATTAAGTACTGCCATCAGCATATCAGAATCTGTAAAATATTTTTTTTCCGTATTGATTTTCCGTTTGGGGTAACCACATCCAAACACCCGATAAGCTATCAAAATGCTCTTTTGAAGCAAGGTGTTGAGCACAGTAGTTAGTTTGACTGATTCTAGTTGACATTTGGCCACATCAAGGCATAAGACATATAACGGACTACCAACCGACCATAAAGAAGTTCTCTAGTAAGTCTTCAAACACCTTCTGCCTCCCGTTTGAGTGCCGTTAGCAATATCTACTATTGTGATCACAAAATCTGCAGCCATGAACATGATGCCATGCCCATCAACAATTTGTCATTATTTCTTTTTGTGATACTTCATGTATGTGCATTACCTTAGGTATTGTAGAGCTAATATCCTGTATACTGAGCTATTGGTATTTCTTTTATCAATTTGTTTTTTTTGTTTCTTCGATGCCCACCCAACAAGCCATGACAACTACAACACAAGTAAAACAATCTATAAATGAAACATACTGAAAATGTTGTTGTTCATGGGAATTTTGATGGCTCAAATAGCGTCCTTCATATTAATAGTCTTCCACAAGGTCCCAGAGCTTGAACAAAGACGTAAGTTTACTTTCATACATATTTCCATGAGATTACGAAATTAACATTGATGTCCTTTGTTTGCTTCAGGCAGCTATATTCGCCAAACCCATGAACCAGCGCCCAGCGATGTTACAAGTGACATTTATAATGAGTCAGTGCGCTTTTCCTCCCTGCAAAATACGAGTTCCCACTGTACAACAAGCCTTTCCGTCTTTTACTCTACTGAAAATGACACTACCTACACTCTCCACTCAGAATCTCAAACGGTCTCTTTGGCAACAGAAACTCGGTCTCAAGCTACAAATCATGACCAGAGCATGAAGCTATTACTGGATCTGGTCACCGAACTGCACTCCTTGAGGATGAAGTTCTCATCTTGGTGCAGAACGCTGGTGTCAAACCCCAGTCTGCTCAATTTTAATACAACGACCATGAATGACTCTTTTAGAGAGGCGGTTTCAGCTTGGTGCGAGAAGCAGGTGCTGCGTTTGAACAATACAGCTGCAACCCTACATTTCATCAACAGCCAGGTGTTAGATACTCTTCAGAAATCGGTATCTCACACAACAGACACTGATAGTAATTTCAATAGCGGTATGTTTTCCTACAGCTTCCTAGATCTGGAACCATACCTGGGAAGTCTTGACATAATCCTTCACTCCATTATCAATGTATTCTCGTCCAGCTTTTGGAGTTCATACATCCATCCTCCGATTATGACTGCTCATTGGTTAACTGATATGTTGTCATACAGGTTTCAGAAGGCGCTGTCATACTTGAAAAGCATGGAGACACCTGCTCATCTCAGCAAAATAATCTCGCTCATCTCAGAGAGAACATCATTGATTGTTAGGTCTATTGGCAACCGATTTTTATCTAAAGATAAGTTCTATATCTGGTGCAGTTCAAAATGGAGTATAATCACTGCCTCGACGGTCATGGCTCTGATGTTTTGGGCGATTTTTATCTTTGAGTGGTTACCATTCGCTAATCCAGACGAAACTACCCAGCTTGAAGCCTGGCAAAGGAGACGAAGGATACGAGATCATGAAGCTCGCTTGGATCAAGATCCAGAACCCGTGCCTGATTCCCAGTCGGAAACTAAGGAATCAATAGCATTTGATGAGTTTGTAAGTATGTATGGGGAATACTTGATAGGAATGAATACGGTTATTCATCAACTGCACTCGCTAGTGGATTCTGTGAGTAGATCTATGGCAACGACATGTATCGACTCCTCGTCCAACAACGAAATGGATAGAATAAAGCTGCTTCTTCTGTGCATCCAATATATGAGCATGAGATCAAATAATCGCAGTGAAATGAGGTCGTACAACAAAGTATTCAATAGCAGATTCTGTTACAAGAATCTATTTGGCGAGGTTACCAGTCCAACGCTTTTGATTTTTGGAATTATGGCCGTCTACAAGAATCTTCAACTCAACATCACGGTTGCTAATTACGATTATTTTGCAAGAAATTTCTGCTCTATTATTAATCTGGCGTGTCTTTGCGATATCCCGCAAACTAATGAGATGTGCCACGCAGTTCTGTGCGACGTGGTAGATCTTCTGCCACTCGAGCAGCTCATTAAATTTCAGGGTGCTATTTTTCGTATTGATACCAATGTGATGAAAGACACGGTTTACATCGAGAAGTACTGTATATTCTGCCTATCACTGATCAAATTCATAACGCTGCAGAAGTTCGCGGAGTGTCGTGACCCCCTTCAAGAGATAGATTCTACTGAATTTATGTGCTTCATGCGCTCCAATGCCAACTTCTTCAATGACGCCAAAAAGCTGATCATGTCTAGGGAGTCACCAATATACATGCTCCTTTTGGACATTAGCCATATTATGCAGTTCCTGATGAACACTTCGCTCAACGAAGACGAAATAATGCGAAACCAATGCATCAGGCAGGGAAAGCAAAGCGAGCATGAAAAATGGATGAATTTGATAGAAGGTATAGGTCTTCAAAACCTTGAGGCAGAATTCGAAATGAGGCTTCTTGAAAATGATGACTAAAAGGGGAGATTATGGTCTTCTTCACATCAACTATGGACAGAAATTTTGGTAGTATGACACACGTTAGTCATGACCTTTGGCCAATCGCATGTTGAAATTTTGCAGCTGTGAAAAATAAGAATCCGGCTGGTGATAATTTCTAAAAGTTAGGCAAAAGCAAAAAAAAAAATACAAGAATCTTCATTAGTCCATTCAAGTTAATACTCTTATATCTGTATCTGCAGCAAGTTTACAACCGCAAAGCAGCAAAGAAAGATGATCAGAAGCCAATTGAGATCCACAATTGCAAGAAGATGCGCGGGTATCTGCGCCTCGAAGAGAAATTTTGTCTCTACACCTTTGAGAAAAATCACTACCCCAGATAATAAAACAGATAGAACCACCAATGCAACGAACTCGGAAAGCGACCATTTTAATAAATTGGCAGCCAGCTGGTGGGATATCCAAGGCCCGCAGCGTATTCTTCATAAAATGAATCTAGTAAGAATGGACTTTTTGCAGGAAACGATCCGATCTAACATTCCATTGAACGATGCAATGACTACCCCGGGCGAGGAAATATACGTCCCCGGCTACAATATTGAGCTTCTCCCTTCAGAAATCAGGGAGCATATCATTGAAGACCAGGAAAAAAAGCGCAATTATGAGTATGATAGACTAAAGCTTGACATTTTGGACGTTGGATGTGGTGGAGGCATACTATCTGAATCATTAGCACGTTTGCCTATTGTGAGAAGCGTCACGGGACTAGATATTGCCGAGGATGTCATCAAAGTGGCAGAAAGTCATAAATGGAAAGATCCATTGCTTTTAGGAAAAGTTGAAGGCGATCAGGAAAAGGACAAGTTGAGTTACAGACTTCAAACAATCCAATCACTAAGTGCCGATGAAAAATACGATGTGATAACGATGTTCGAGATGCTTGAACACGTGGATAGCCCTGTAGACGTCCTCCAGGCAGCTTTGTCGCATTTGAAGAAAAACGGACTTTTATTCGTCTCAACAATCAACAAAGACTTTGTGAGTTGGTTCACAACCATTTTTATGGGGGAGTATGTTTTAGGGATTGTGCCTGTGGGGACGCACTCTATAGACAAGTATATATGTCACTCGGATTTGGAGAGGGTTTTTCAGGGAAAGGATAGATTAACGGGAAAATACGAGATCATCAATAGCAAGGGAACATCGTACTTGCCTCTTTTTGGATGGTATTTGCATGGAAATCCAGACATGGGGAATTATTTCATGGCAATCAAGAAAATTGAATGATTGCATTACTGGCAGGCATTCGGTAATTGAGACCAGCTGATAGGGAGACGCTTCGAGTAAATAGTTTGCGCGCAAAGAATACAGATAGCAATATATCATGAGCATAGCTTATATTCTAGTACAGTGATAAGTATCTTACTTTCAAAAAGTTTACACAATAGCGGAGAGCTTCTGGGATATGCAGTGTAAATACTATGAAAAGTTTCAAAGCCCTTACCCTTTCATGATTATCGCATCCACCAAAAAAACCCATACTTGTAACGCTACAAAGGCTTGTCCCAATTAATGGACAAATAGCCTAAAAGAAACCTACCGCAACACACTCGTTACCCAAGTGATACAGTTATGGAGATGTATTTCAACCGCATCCACAAAGATGACAACAAGATGACGTTGATGAAATCTTAATGAAAATACATGGATTCCTCCTTACAACAACCCTGGACTAAGTGTTCGCTAACCTCTCTTATTATTCTATTCTTCTTACTTGAGCCTATTGGCCACCTCATTTTCTGATGGACATATCGCCAGCGACGCGTGATAGAGTCCATACATTAGTTGAGAATGCTAGAGTCAATAAAGTTTCTATCTATTTATTTATTTCTCTGTCTATATGGAGCTACGGGGTCAGATTCCATTTTCTTCGCACCCCCCAAAAATGTTCGGGGGTGATTCATTCTCAAAATAAAAGAAGAAGAGCCATCTCAGACAGTCAGCTAAGTAGACATCGTAAGCTCCCTGTACTCATGACGATTCGAGCTCCAATAACCATTATGTCTATAGGATCTTTTATAAGAATTCAGGATCAATCCTGAACCTCTAGATATCAAGCGTTTTCTCTTATACATGTGTATGACACTTTGTGAATACATTCGTAATGTCAACAGTCTTGTGCGTGTTGTGCGTATTGCCTTTGAAAAAACGATAAATTCGAGTACAGCTCTTGAGCCCTATCTGGTATCACATGACTATGTCTAGAGGCATGACTGCTTTTTCACCTTTAATCCTGAAATTCCGAAATTTATTACGAAAATCAGAAAAATTGAGCTCAATGAATTACCACTTGCACGTGACTCTCGAAATTTCAGGGCTAAAGTTCCCTGTATGAAAAACGTCCTTTTACAGTAAAGAACCCGACCTCACTATCTTACATAATAAAGAAAAATTTTTTTGTCAAGATTTTTCTGCGATTTTTCGTCTTCACAGATTTTAATTTTTTTTTTGTCAAAAACTTTTCAATCCTTCTAACTCTTCATCATTCGGACATATCGAATTGAATTTGGATCAGCTATAATTACCAATATATCATAATCAATAATCAAAATGGCTAAATTCATCAAAGCTGGTAAAGTTGGTATGTATAACTGCTCAGCAAAGTTATTATCATTGAAAAAGGAGTGAAAGAAATGGCATGAAATCGAGGTCTCAGGTCATGGGCGAGCATAGAATAAAACTGGAAAAATCAATGGGAAGATATTCAAGATAGTCTCAACTCTGTACAGTGTATTATCCCCTGCGAGGGCAAGAATTCAAGAGCTTCAATTGTTGTCAACATTCAGTGTTTGTTATTCAAAAGCCGTGGCTCAAAAAATGGCAATCAACAAATTCAATCTTCAACAAGAGAAAATTTCTCTATAGTCTGAAAAGCCACCATAATCAACAGGGGCGTAGTGCAAGTTCCACCAACAAGAGGGCTCACAATTATCGACTCAGTATATCTCAGACGAGCTGTATCAGCCTCAAGATGCACATTTCTCGGCAATTCTTACCATCCATTTTCAAAGAAATCCATGAAGAACACTTACTAACATCTCCTAGCTATTATTGTCCGTGGACGTTTCGCTGGTAGAAAGGTTGTGATCGTCAAACCACACGATGAAGGTACCAAATCTCACCCTTTCCCACACGCCATAGTTGCTGGTATTGACAGATACCCATTGAAGGTCCACAAGGCTCACGGTTCCAAAAAGGTCGCCAAGAGAACTGCCATCAAACCATTTGTCAAGGTTGTTAACTACAACCACTTGTTCCCAACCCGTTACACTTTGGATGTTGAAAATATCAAATCTGCTGTCACTTTAGAATCTTTGGCTGAACCATCCCAACGTACTGAAGCCAGAAAGGTCGTCAAGAAGGCTTTCGAAGAAAGACATCAATCTGGTAAGAATAAATGGTTTTTCACCAAATTGAACTTCTGAGTTTAATATATAACAAGACAAGATTAATATATGATATGAATCGCAACAATTAAAAGTGTTTTGTGTATGGTCGGGGACTTGACACCAGGATCAGTCGCGTCAGCGAGTAGGTAATTCATCATATTTGTAGACAAATAGTTTGTCTGTAACTTTGTACCAGTTTTTGTTTTCTCAAAGGTGTCAAAATCAATGATTATCATAGGCTAGCTAGCCAAGCTAATGTAAAAAAAACGACTGTACTGTCACTCTTGATGGCTCATTTAGTGTTGTAGCGAGTGTTACTTCATACAGAAAGCTTGGGGGCTACCCAGTGTGGGTATCATATTACATTTAGTACGGCAGAATAATACCAGGATGCATTTCATGAATTTTAGCGGCAGAAGAGACTTACTTGAATATATCCGTAGTTGGCTCTCAAAAATAGATTTGGTTTCACCAAGTCTGCGTAGGCACAACGCAGCAGTGTCTAGATAATGTCGAGCTGATTAGCAGAAATGCAAAGGATATTTCATTGTAGACGTTCATGCACTAGATAACGCTCTTAGGGCTCCTACAGAAAGCTTTTCGCATAGTAAAGGTCTGCTTTAGGACTTCAACAAAAGAAATCTTCCAGCTTTTCTTCTCTCTTTCCTGATTTGAGTTTTTCTTCTCTACATCTTGACTGTCTGTTATCCGTCTTTAAATATTCAAATTCATCAAGGTTCTCTTGTTGCTCATCTTGTGGCTTTATTTCTGACTTTCTGACTATCGATATCGTAATTCAGCTTGACACCGGTTTTTTCAGTTACTAAAAAAAACGGTACTATTGTTCATCCATTATATTTCCAGACGTTTAGTGCTAACGTTTCTGCTCTAAGATTTGCTGATTCAGATGTCATTTCTTCTGCCTCAAAGTTTGGTGTTTTGGACTGTATTGTTACAAAATCTAGTGCTTCGGACGCTTCTGCTCCAACCCTTTTGATGAGGACGAGATTCTTCCTGCTACTATCGCCCAACCTTTCTCAAAAGATGCTTGTTCGGCATATTCACCAAAAGCAATGCAAACTAATTCAGAATCTGCGACCATCAGGTAAGTCAACTTTATGTGATTGATGTTCTATGAAAGTGGTCTACAGTAGGTTTAGAAGTCGCTTTTACCGTCAGAACGTCACCTTGGTTTCTCCCTTTCAGTTAAGGAGATAAAACATACGTCTCACGTGCCTGTTTCCTACACTCAAAACTCAACATGAAAATGGATGTTCGTTCTTGTTGCACCAACGCTTTACACAAATTTAACATCAATTGAGCATTATTATGAGAGTGAGTAACGATGTACCCAAGTAACTCCATTCTGCAATATTACAATTCATGAGAGAGCAAGATCATTAACAGATTTTTGATCATCTATGCTGCGTAGCCTCTACAGCAACATAGGTTAATAACTCTATAGGTTATCCACTTTACATAGTTCAAAATGCTATCATCAAATATTGGTGTTCCATATATATATATCACCCAAGAAACCCAGGGGGAACTCCCTTGGCTGGACGAGGTTCCCCGTATCGAGCAGCTACATATGCCCCACAAGCAGTTTTTTTTTCAACACCAAAACTACACCAAGTAAACTCGCCCTGTCTGATTCGATCAATAACCCGATAGGCTTCAACACTCGAGTAGGGAATCCCCGACTTTGGCTCGAAATACAACGCCGGTTTGCCTGTAATAAAACAGGTCTTTTTGTTGCCGTTTTCTAGATATATGGTGCTTGGGGCAGGAGTTTTAATCACAATTTCTTTCTTAGCCACCAAGTCTTCCACCAAGTCATCCTGCTGGTTGCGGTCCTTGTTGAAGTCCCCAAGTCGCGGGAGTTTCAGCAACTCGTGGAATTCGTTTCGTTTTAGCTCGCTAAAAGGAATAAATAAGTCGTCCTTAAAAACAGTTTTCAAGTGATCGCCGCTTCTATCATAATCGTTATTGTCGTTGCTATTGGAGTTCTTGCTGCTACTGTCATCCTGTCTTTTGATATGCACCAATCGCTCGAGCTTGTTGCTTCTTCTGTGTGCCAGCCACAAGGCCTGTGGCCCTAGAAGCCATTCTTTGACTTTTTTAGGGTCGTTGAGCTGCTTTGTGTTATCAAAATTGAGCAACATGATGTTGTTGCGGTATATTTTCAAGCTGGGCCCTTCATAGACAGGCTCTTCTTCCTGTTTTTCAAGCTGGTCGAGTCTTTCAAGCTCCTCTTTTATTTCCTGGTCTTCAAAGCGGACTTTCTTTGTTTCAATTTCGCCTGGGGCGGGCACAGCATCCTTGGAGTCTTCTTTTTTGATGGCTATTGTTTGAGGGGTATTTTGGTCATTGCTTGAAGGTATTTGGTCATTGCTAGGGGTTTCTTTATTACTGGAGGTTGCTGAGGCTTGTTCGGCCTGTTTGGGGTCAATCAGAGGCTCATTTTCGTTTGCACTCGACGCAGTATCGATGGAGACCGATTTTATATCTTTTGGATCATCTGATGATTCTTTGGCACTGTCATCGTTATTGCTTGAGTCTTCTTTAGTGATGTCTTTGCTATTATCGGAATCTTCCCTGCCAAGTTCTTTGCTACTTTCATTCTCTTTCTTTCCGCCATTTTCCTTGTGATTATCTTGATCGAGATCCATCTTATTGTTATTCTTGTCGTTATTTTCAGTGTCATCCGGCTTATCAATATCCATCTTTGAGTCATCTTCTTCACTGTCATTCATCTTATTATTATTGTCCTTAGAATCACCTTTCTTAATACCATCGTCCTTGATATCACCTTTCTTATTACCATCGTCCTTGATATCGCCTTTCTTATTACCATCGTCCCTAATATCACCTTTCTTATTACCATCGTCCTTAATATCACCTTTCTTATTACCATCTGCACTGCTCTTTTCAGCCAATTCTCCCACTGAGTCCTCTTTGGCTTCCTTATCAGATATACTTCCTTTGGAGTCCTCCCTGTTCTCATTTTTTGATACACTTCCCTCCTTTGAGTCCCCCGCTTGCAACTTTTCCTTATTTAGTTTCTCCTCAAGAAGTTTTTCTCGGAATAACTGCTGGCGACGCAATTTCTCCTCCTGCAACCGTTTCTCCTCTCTTTCTTTGGCCAATTGCTCTTGTCTTTCGATCTCTTCGATCTCCGGGATGGTTTTCCCCAATTCGATCCATTTTCCTCTTTTCTGAAGCTTTTTGATGTCTTCCTGTTTAGCCAATTCGTCAAGTTCCAATTGCTTTTGTTTCTCACTCTTCCGGCCTCTTTTGTCTCTCTTTTTCATTGTTTCCTGGATCCGCGTCCATTCCTTGACTTCGTCAAGCGGTGTGAAATAATATATCTTGGAACTGAACCTGATAACATCGTGCAAAACCGGTCTGTTTGACGAGAGAATTGCGTTTCGTTTATTTTTCTTGATAATCTCTTGCTCGCGGAATTTCGTTAAAGCCAAAAGATTGAGCTTTTCAGTTTCTAAAGCCTCGGCTAACCGCTCTTCCTGTGTGAGTTGGACCACTTTTTTCTGGGGCTTGGGCTTCATTTGGGCCCTACGTTCCTCACTGGCCTTCAATTTCTTCACCAACTGAATCTTGTTTTTAACAGTGGATGCACGGCTTGACGATCGTCTTGTGGCCGACAAAAGCGACTCTGGATTGAGTATTGCCGCAGGTGCTGGCGACTGCTCGCTTTCCTCGGCTTTGGGGGCCTGCTTGCGCTTCTTTTTCGTTTTTTGGTCTGTGCGGGGCCGCATGGTGATCTTTGCGACCTTGTTTTTGTTGAGCTTTCTTTTTTTGATCCGTTCCTGCCGAATGAGCTCCTTCTCGCCCGCCTCGTCGTCGTCGTCTTCGTTATTGTTGTCGTCGTCATCATCAGAGTCACTGAACATGTCGTCGGAGTCAAATTTGTCTTTATCTGATTCCGAGGCCTCTTCACGCGACTCGCTCTTGTTATCGTCCTCTTTGTGGGCACTTTCGCCCTCGTCTTGGCTCCCTTCATCACTCTCCTCGTCTAGGTTGAATTCCACGTCGTCCTCGTCCTCCTGGAACAATAATTCGACGTTCTCGTCGTCTTCGTCGAGGTTGAGGATTTCTTCGGCTTGAATCAACGATTTCAACCGATTTCCGGCATTGCGACGTCTCGAACGCGTCGCTATCAAACTGCCTGAGTCCTTGGTTTCAGACATCCTGGTTGTGAGGTGTACGAATATTGTTGGAATGGTCAATGTGATGCAATTGAAGTGTATTATTAGTGGTGTTAGAAATGTTGTTATTGAATAATTAATTTTCGTAATCTCGATTTTGGGTGAGTGTGATACATCCGTGTTATTGGTATATATTCACAGAAACGGGATTTTATGCAAAGCTCTTTGAGATTTTTGTGAACTCTGACAAGACTTGGCCGAGTTCATGGCTGCCATCACTGTGACGAATGTGACTATATTGCTACTTTCATGGGTGAAATAACATCTTGTTCTGAGAGTGGCTGTTAGTAGTCAATAATATACTGAGCAGCTTTACATTCTGAAAAGTAGGATCACTGTAGTTTTTCATCCGCAAACATAAAACCCACCTATTTGGTCTGCTTCTACTACCTGATATGTCTAAGCTATGTAGCAGTCTCTTAGCATCATAGCTACGATTTATAAGGAGCTACACCTAGAAGTATTTCAAGAGCGAAAATTGTGTCTGAACTTCTGAATGTAATTGTACAGTTAAGTGCCCTAATTTTGTTCTGTTATCGCGGGGTTTGTTCTCCTAACTTTCTACTCTTCTGTGCCGAGCTCCCTATTCGATTTAAGTGGTTTCTCTTTGTGTAACCATCGAGTCTTTGACCTTTCAAAACCTTATAGGAATTAAATACAGCTTAAAAGGTGAAAGTGTTTATGCAATATTTTTTTTCCCATGTGTGATCTAATTTAACTGCAATAAAGCTTTTGATGAACTATTGTCTCTACAGGCGATAAAAAAAATACTATCAAACCAGTTACACCTACGGAGAGAGCATACAATACCAGCCACTAAACCATTATTGCCTATCAACACCTCCAAACCCCAATTAATTCATGCTTTTTGAAGACACTCCTCAAAGGAATCTCCCCTCCCCCATGTTGCCTATGTTCTGGACTTCATGCACCATTTTTCAAATATTCCGGCCGCAGGGTAGCATACCGGAATTCACTGCGCATCTCATCGTTTTGGCAGAAAATTTTTTCTTGAATAATTTTTATAAGTGAAAAATTTTTTATACTACACTAAGATGGATGTATAACTGTATGGCCAAAGTAATAGCATAGATCATCAAACAACTGCAAAAAACAACAAGAAATGTCATCAATCTACAAAGCTTTGTCTAAAAAGTCTGGGTCCAGCACCTCCAGCAAGTCCAAAAGAGAAGAACACATCAACAGACAGAAGGTGCTCATAATTTCATCCAGAGGAATCACATACAGACACAGACATCTTATCAATGATTTGCACACTTTAATGCCACATTCGAAGAAACAGGCCAAAATCGGGTCGAAGAAGTCTTTGTACGAGTTGAACGAAGTGGCAGAATTGCACAATTGCAACAATGTTGTGTACTTTGAGAGCAAAAAGCACCAGGATTTGTACTTATGGGTGACCAAATGTCCTAACGGTCCAAGTATGAAGTTTTTTGTGCAGAACTTGAGCACTTTGGAGGAGTTGAACTTCACAGGTAACTGTCTCAAAGGTTCTAGACCAATCCTTTCGTTTGACGCCCGTTTTGACGACACCGTCAACATGAAGCTTGCCAAGGAGATGCTTATTCAGACTTTTGGTGTTCCTCCAACATCGCGTAAAATGAAGCCATTTTTCGACCATGTGATGAGCTTCAGCATTGTTGACGGAAAGATCTGGATCAGAAACTACCAGATCAATGAGCAGGTGAGCGAGGAGGGAGGAAAATCGATAGAAGACATGTCTTTGATAGAAATCGGGCCAAGATGTGTGTTGACGCCAATAGTGATCCTTGAGGGGTCGTTCTGCGGGCCTAAGATATACGAGAACAAGCAGTTTGTGAGTCCTAATGTGGTAAGAGCCCAATTGAAGCAGCAGCAGGCGGCGGAAGCCAAGGCAAGACAAGATGCGGCATTGGAGAGAAAGATCAAGAAGAGAGATAATGTCTTGGCCAAGGATCCATTGTCGAACGATGCTTTGTTCAAGGAAGAGTGATGGTGCTTTAGGAATAGACTAGGTAAAGTAGAAGTATAATGTATATTTTGAAGGAAGATTGAGTAGAAGATTGAGTAGATTATACTGACGGAGGATGTCCACTACATTTTTTGATGTTTGATAGAGTTTTTCTGTCAAGTATGCAATTTCCCGGTACTCGAAGGCACCGCGAAAACTTTGACAGAGTATTTGCGACAGTATGCTACGCTATGATAGTAGATTGTGTTATTCATCACGACAAAGAACGACCAATTAAACTTTTCAGTCAACTTAATGCAATGTGTACACTTCTAAGGAATTGTTTACTATTGAGTGCACTGAAGTGGGTCCTGCCCTTTCAATGTCGGCTATATAGATAACTCTAAATAGGTTGAATAATGAAGTGACAGTGTCTACACTGAGGGAGCATTATTGGAAGAGTCTTTGAAGTATGTGATTATACGATAATGTCTGCGCATAGAGGGGCCAAAACTACAATGCAATGACAATATGCGTGACTAGTAATAAGGAGCTGCAACACAAGGCCAACAATGACAATGCGCGTATAAAAATTGTAAGGAGCTTCCAACACGTAACAAAGCCAACATACAATGTCCGTATTATTAGTAATAAGGAGCTTCCAACACGTAACATGGCCAACGATAACAATGTCCGTATTATTAGTAATAAGGAGCTTCCAACACGTAACAAGGCCAACAATGACAATGTCCGTATTATTAGTAATAAGGAGCTTCCAACACGTAACAAGGCCAACAATAACAATGCGCGGATAAGAATTATAGGGTGTTTCCAACACGTAATAATGCCAACATGCAATGACAATCCGTGTAGTGAAATATAAGGAGCTTCCAACACTTACCAATTATGCCTCAAGACCAACATGCAATGACAATGTACTGCAAAATAAGGAGCTTCCAAGACATGGCCAAACTACAATGCAATTACAATGTTCGTACAACAAAAACACGGAGCTCTTAGCACATAACAAAGCCAACAATGCAATGCTATGACGTTGTCTACACTGAGCTTAAATGTATATGTTTTAATCAAAAATAGACCAGCACGCGCCCTGAAAGACATCAATACACACCCTGGGGCCACCCCGGCACATCAGTCCGGATATCTGAACCCAACATCAAACATCCCACTTATCGCAAAAACAACTGTCCACACATTGTGTGGAGAAAAACCACTCCCTATTGTCACTGGTGTCATAAAGTCATATTTAATAAATGTCATGCGATTTTGAGCCCAGCCACTCGAAAAACATATCGATTGGTAATTCCGGGACTTTTGGCGAGCCCCGGCCTCCTAAAAAAACCCGGCCAAGTCAATCCCCGCCCAGCACCAACACCCAGAATGTATACGAGCAACTGACACTGAACGTTTACGGCTCCCAATCAGATTGACCTGACAAGATATGCTGACAGGAAACACCCGCAGGGTGCTAGGCGCACCACGGACCATCACATGTCGCCGCCGTTTCTCCTTTTTTCCTGGCAGTGCGGTTTTAAAGTTGCTGAAAAATAGCGTAATCCGGCATAAGGTGATGGCCGCAACACGAGCCCCACTCTATTCATTTATGCTGTGGAGAGCGTGCAAGGCAATGTATGCGAATCTGTACTGAATACGCTAACAGAATGTCAATTGCTTCTTTGAGAGCGATGGAGTAGCGATAGAATGGCGATACAAGGCATCCCTAGGCCTGGAGAGCCCCAATGCTTGCGGCCGGCAATACCTGTTGACGGTTTTTCCCTTTTTTCCGCGGCCCAGGCCCCCCGTGGTGTCCAGGCCCCCCGTGGTGTGCAGGCCCCCTGGTGGCCCGTGGTGTCCAGCCCCCTGGCCCCCCCGTGGTGCCCCCCTGGTTTGTTGGCAGCTGAAATTTCGACAATAATTAATATAAATACCGGAGTCTTCCCCAAGACTTCCTTGTTTGCTTGCCTTTCTCTTGTCCTATATTTACTCTCCATCAAACAATTGTCTTCAATAGTTTACACCACATCTTTTCACGCTTTTTACGCTTACACTTCTATCTACAATGACTGTCTCCATCGGAATCAACGGATTTGGCCGTATTGGCCGTCTTGTCTTGAGAATCGCCCTTTCTCGCCCAGACATCAAGGTTGTTGCCGTCAACGACCCTTTCATCGCCCCTGAATACGCCGCCTACATGTTCAAGTACGACTCCACCCACGGCAAGTACAAGGGCACTGTTTCCGCCGAGGGCAACAGCTTGATCATCGACGGCAAGGCCATCACCGTCCACCAAGAAAGAGACCCAGTCAACATTCCTTGGGGAAAAGAGGGTGTTGACATCGTCATCGACTCCACCGGGGTCTTCAAGGACCTTGCAGGCTGCCAAAAGCATCTTGACGCAGGTGCCAAGAAGGTTTTGATCACCGCTCCTTCCAAGGACGCCCCAATGTTCGTTGTCGGGGTCAACGAGGACAAATATGCTGGCCAAACAATTGTCTCCAACGCCTCCTGTACCACCAACTGCTTGGCTCCTTTGGCCAAGGTTATCAACGATGCCTTTGGCATTGAAGAGGGGTTGATGACCACCGTCCACTCCATCACTGCTACGCAAAAGACCGTCGACGGTCCTTCCCACAAGGACTGGAGAGGCGGAAGAACCGCCTCCGGAAACATCATTCCATCCTCCACCGGTGCCGCCAAGGCTGTCGGAAAGGTCATTCCGGAATTGAACGGAAAGTTGACCGGTATGTCTTTCAGAGTTCCAACCGTCGACGTTTCCGTTGTCGACTTGACTGTCAAGTTGGTCAAGGGCGCCACCTACGACGAAATTAAGGCTGTTGTCAAAAAGGCTGCCGAGGGCAAGTTGAAGGGCATTATCGGCTACACCGAAGACGCTGTTGTTTCGTCTGATTTCGTTTCCGACACCAGATCGTCTATTTTCGACGCCTCTGCCGGAATCTGGTTGTCTCCTAAGTTTGTCAAGTTGGTTTCGTGGTACGACAACGAGTACGGCTACTCCACCAGAGTTGTTGACTTGTTGGAGCACATTGCCAAGGCTTAAGTGGACGGGATTTCCAATGCTTAGCTGCTAGACGCTCGATACTTTGAGCAGTATATATGTTAAATAAGAATAATTAATGAAAGAGATTATTACTTAGTGATAGTAGTGGCAGTTGATATAGCGGGTCTTGGATACATGGCAATTTGATTATTGGGGGCAATTATATGATATTATGGGAGGCAAATATTATGGTAGATAATTACGGGTTAGATCGTTGCTGGGTTGATTAATTACTTTACTGGCGGGATTACAATATTTGTTTGTTTTCGTATGTTTGTGATTACATATTATATTTTTTGTATGTTTGTCTTTGCAATATAAATTATTTGCTTTTATTTGTTTGTGATACAATATTGTATTGCGATATAGTACATATATTATACGTTTTGTATGTTTGCAATTACAATATATATATTATACTTTTGTATGTTTGCAATTACAATATATATATTATACTTTTGTATGTTTGCAATTGCAATATAGTATATATATTATGCGTTTTGTGTTTGTGATACAATATTATATGTAGCAATGCTTGGCTAGCCATACGGAATATATCGTGGAAATATTTAGCGGCGGCATTTAGTGCATCGTACAGAGGGATTTCTTCGATTGCTGGAGTAGCAACAAAGTTTGCCTTGTTTATTTATTTATTGATAAGCGAAAAAACCCTCGAAATACACGCTAAGGCCCTCGGAAAAGTGTACTGCCCAAAATGCCCAACTAGACGTACACAACGCAAATTTCTAAGTGCCCTAGGCATGCCCTGCTGGATGAAAAGTTTGCCCAACTGTGACTCATTTCCGACTATCAAACTTATCTGCCATTGACATGACCAGCTACAGTCGCTAGTGACCAAACTCTGATTAAAACCTAACTAGTGCCCACCGCGTGCCCGGTATCCGGATCATTCAGTGTCGGAAAATCCATGATGCTTCATAAGGTTTTTCCGTACTACCGGAAAAAATCTTCAATACTCAATCGAGCGAGATAGTTAAATTGCATAACACGGTCAGAATTGGTTCCTCCACTGAATTGGCTTCCCTCATTGAATTGGCTTCCCTCATTGAATTGACTTCCTCCACTGGAATTGGCTTCCTCCATTGAATTTGCTTCTTCCATTGACTTTGCTTCCTCCATTGAATTTGCTTCCTCCATTGACTTTGCTTCCTCCATTGGGATTCTAAATGGACAAAGATCCTCCCCGCTGGGCTTAATGGCCCAGCAATCGACAGTGGCTGCAATGGCCTATAATAATCCTTTATAACTACTCAATAAACGTCGCTTTACAGACCGAGGGCAACCCGATAACCTGCTACATGCCGTGCAGCTTTTCTCGCCAGGGTGCCAGTATTACTGACACACATAAACACCGAACTGTAGTCCAGAAAGCTAGAAAAAGTTATATTCAATCCAGCTATTTAGGCACAATGGCCTACAGTGGCTGGCCTATAACCCTTTATATCCACCGGCAAACAAAAAACGTACTGTAGGCTCGAATGCTTGTGTAGATCCCACACATGGAATACAGCTTATCATATAACCATTCCCTGGATATGAATTTTGATCCAAAACCATTCCGTTGGGCCCACCCCTCTGGGTCCATCCCTCTGGGCCCACCCCGCTGGGTCCACCCGTTGGGCCCACCCCTCTGGGTCCACACCACTGGCCCCAAACACCCCAAACACCCCAAACCCCTTCGCGCACTCCCATCCCTCTTACACAAACGTGTTTTCTTCATTTCTCATCTGCTTTTAAATAAATGTCTTTTGAAATCTCAAATCAAAATCACAAACCCATACACTGCCTGACACAAACAAAGCACATACCCCCTCCCAACAACAACCCCCAAAACACCATGGCCGCAGTTACTAACTCCCCTGACTCCCTGGACCTGTTCCAACCCAAAAGCTATGTTGGGTTCAGCACAATCACAAACCAGATCGAACACCGTCTCTTGAAGCGTGGGTTCCAGTTCAACGTGATGGTCGTAGGCCACTCAGGGCTTGGCAAAACCACCTTGGTCAACACCTTGTTTGCCTCGCACCTCACGGACTCGTCCGGGCGCAAATCCAGCGACGCACCCATCGAAAAAACCTCGGAGATCAAGGTGACTTCCCACACGCTTTACGAGGCCAACGTCAAGTTGAACATCAACGTCATTGACACCCCCGGCTTTGGCGACCAGGTGAACAACGACCGGTGCTGGGAGCCTATCATCAAGTACATCAAGGAGCAGCACTCGCAGTACTTGCGCAAGGAGTTGACTGCCCAGAGAGAGAAGCACATCAAGGACACCCGCGTGCATGCGGTTTTGTACTTTATCCAGCCTAACGGACACGGACTCAGACCTTTGGACATTGCGGTTTTGCGCCGCTTGTGCGAAAACGCCAACGTGATTCCCATCATTGCCAAGTCCGACTCGTTGACGCTTGACGAACGGGCCCGTTTCAAGAAGATCTTGCAGGAGGAGTTTGCCTACCACAAGTTCAACATATACCCGTACGACAGCGACGACTTGTTGGAGGAGGAAAAGAACTTGAACAACGAAATCAAATCGTTGATTCCTTTTGCCGTGGTGGGCTCTGAAAAGGAAATCACCATTGACGGCAAGGTTGTACGTGGCCGGCGCACCAGATGGGGCGCCATCAATGTAGAGGACGTCGCCCAGTGCGAATTTGTGTACTTGCGGGACTTTTTGACCCGGACGCATTTGCAGGATCTTATTGAAACCACTGCGTATGTGCACTACGAGTCGTTCCGGTCGAAACAGTTGATCGCCCTCAAGGAGGGGACGAGAACTGCCAAGGCCAAGCACGACGAGTCTAAGTAGAAGAGGCGAATGCCTGATATTTGTTTGTAGCTTTTGTTTTGTTTTTGTTTCTAGTTAATAAAGAATGCTGATTGATGTTTGCTGTAGGGACTACTATAGGAGAGCACGGGCGGTGCCACGGATGCCCATACATAGGCTGATATATCTGCTTGGATGCTCTATGGAAAGAATCGGTTTGGTCTTTTGGTATTTTACACGCAGAGTCATTTCCTTGTTTCTCTGATACATGCGACTTTCGCTTTGTATGATTTTGCTGCAACACGAATCATATCCATTGTCGCTTCGTACAATGAAGCTTCAATCGTGAATGTTCATATTGTCGCTGCATGCGTATTTTGTAAAAGTCAGCACTTCTCCCGTTTTGACTACACCGATGATAGATTTGCTCCCCCTATGAGCTTAACTTTATTATGGAGGATGTCCATCTTCGATTACTCTTTCACTCGCTGAAAAGAGGGAGTCTATTACCCCTTCATCTCACCTTTACTGACTACTATTCCCTACTAGTTTCTGCTACTCTGCTACTCCCTTGCTGTTCTTTTTCCACTCTACTATTTTCAACCACTCACCATTTCACTCTCTTCTACTATTCTCAGTCACTCACCTCTTTTGTAGCTCATTTCCATCCGCTCCATTTCTCCCCTCACCAATACATGTCTGGCCACCCCCATTCCTCTTGCTATATCCCTACACCTATCCACTCAAAACATTCCTGGTCAGCGCCACCTATATTCCCGGCCATATCCCAGCTAAATAACTATTTACAAAAATAACCCTCCTCTCCATTACTTCTTCTCAACCGGTAACGTTTTTGGACGACGCTCCAAATACTCCTCCTTAGGAACATGCTTCAAAGGATTGTAAATTGTTCTCTTTCCTGGATAATTCACCACTTCGTCAATATCTACAGGCCCCTCTTCCTTCTCTCCAACCTTGAGTCCCAAGGCTTCCTGTTCTGCCTGTCTTTCGGCATCTTTCCAGTACTTCTTGATCTCTCCAACACAATGCATGCAAAGAGTATGTGCTCTTTTGTAGTGGCCGCATGAGGGGCATCGGTTCAAATTGTTCAAAAGCTTCAACTGTTTCTTGCCCGGAGCCAACTGCCGTTGTCTCTTTTTCTGATGCGAAACCTTCTTCTTTGGTGCCGCTTTCAATAATCCGTCCCATAGCAACCCTATAACTCCTCCTGAAGAACCCGCGCGGTTGAGGTTATCGCTGAAAAAACCCTCTTCAAGCTCTGCCAACGTGACCTGTGGTCTCTGGTGTTCTTCCTGGTGACGAGGTAGTATATTCCCTAATGCCCCCGCTATTCTAGGTAAAACCGATGGGAGACTCAACACCGAGCTTCCGCCCTCCAATGATAGCAATTGGCCAATTGAGACTCTTAGTGCAGCCATTGTACAAAGTTTTGATTTTGATTTGTGATTTGTGTATCACCTTCCCTGCTATACGGAACAGGCTATTATCTGCTAGACTGACTTGTAGCTGATTCTTCATGTAAAAATTTTTTTTTTCACCTAGACATTTTTCAGTACAGTATACAGTATGTCTTTTGTTTGTAAGAACAGGCGGGTAATATAAATGCCCATATTCTGCTATATGAACCTAAGAGATTTGACCATACTTCATGTTGCGTATATATTGCGGACCACATCCTAAATGCACTAGTGCTCTAACCAGTTTGGAGAAACGGAAAATTCGAAAAAACAGTTACGAGTGTCGGACAGACAGATAACAACGTGGGAAAACAACTACAATCTGTATTGAACATGTGAAAAATCCTTGTCCATTGAAATGGACATTTAGATTGAACGTTACTCTCTTGATCCAGATACAACCAGAGTGCAAGCTATATAATCAGTGAGACTATCATTTCTAAATACAACGACAACTCCACAGTATCTAGTCTTGCAGGAAACCACAGCAAGTATAAATAGACGAGTTAGTTCTTTTTTCTTTTTCATCTCATAGATAGATAACCTGTATTTCATTCTAGCATTCCAAGCTACTGTATAGAGTTTATCACGCGTCTGTGACGATATTTATAAGTATTAAAGAAGAAAAGCTGCACGGCATAAAAACCTCTCCTTGAAGAATATCGCGCGTTTATTTGCTCGCCGTGTCTAGTCCTGATGTTCGTCATTATCGGAAGGAGAGTTCCACGGTCGATTCTCATCGAGGATACCCATTATCCAGAGGTGACTATCCCGTGTAGTTGTCTAGACTTCAGCATTAGCTGGAGCGGTGAGTGATGGGTCGATAATTATAAGAAGAAGTTGAAAGAAGGGTCGATGGAACGTAGTCCGCAGTTTTCCCTGGATGATTCCACAAGAATCTCAATGTAATTCTCATACAGCCATGAATAGACAGTACCGGTCTGTTTTGTTAAGCTAGTTTTATGGGAGATATTGCTTATAGCTATCCAGCCATTCAGTCTGAGATGTGATATGTTGCTGTCTCCTGACAATAGTGGACCATTATCTTTTCCTTATTAGTATATTATTTGTTGTGTAATATTACTGAGCATACTGGTGAGTCTAAGTGAGCTAAAGGTTCCATATCTCTCTCCTACCACTCTCCCCCCTTATTTTTCCATATATCTAGCAGAAAGTGGGATTTCCCACCTAAATCTCTCTATATCTATATATACGTACATGTCTCCCCATTCGACTAATCTTACTTCTCTAACGCTAAGTCGGAAATATTTTGGTATATGCGCTATCGTATAATTCTAGAAGTTTGAAGTTAAAATTTACACATGGGGAAGCGTAACACTCATGGGTCAGGAAAATGTCTCTCTTCACTGAGTTCTCTCTTGCGGACTACAGTGTACCATTCCAACATTTCTTACCAGCAGAACAAAGTCAAACGGCCGTGGAGCTCGAATATCAACACCAAGACTGTAGGTTTTCTTTATCAAACTCAAACTCAAATACTGTACCAATCATGAAACCTTCCTATGAGACTTAAAGTGGCATACCAGGACCATTGAAAGGGCTCTTTTCATTACATTCAAAATGGCCTTCCCCTATTCCAGGGAATCTCTCTATAAAATTGCTATTATAACACATGTATACTTACAATCCTTACTTGAAGCAGTCTTTGCGAGTCTAATTGAGGAATACTCGTTTGGGCTAGAATTGTTATGATATGACGGTCTTTTGAACTACTATCTGGATCATGCCGGAATTTAGCTGTACTACTTGGTGTATGTCCGCAGGTGTATCTTGGAATACCTCGGGGTATAAGGGTACGAGCCCTCTCGATGCTCTAAATGAATGGCGGTTTTAAGTTGCATGCTTCTAGCAAGTTTACATATATGTAAGATATATCTTGTCATACTCGCTCTACAAGGAAAAGCTATTCTCAGGACATTTTCTATGTGTATACGATTTTCTCATAATTGTTTGGAAAACCCGATTGATGATCTAGTGTAAGCTAGGTTATATAAACTTGTGCAGATCTTCCAAACGTTGGTATCAGCTGTTTTACCCAATCACCCCTTATGTCAATCTTTTGTGTACTTGTGTAATAAACCAGGTAGCCTTGCCTACCAATCTCATTGAATTCTCTATTCCTGCTCTACCAATCTTATTGAATTCTCTATTCCTGATCTATCAATTCGTCTCATCTGTTCACACCGATATCCTGATGGAAACAATAGCGAGTCGTGCCTACACCTGCGGCCAGCGCCTTGTATATAGTTCTGCCTTGCAGTCGTGACCACAGCCGTAACCACTCTCTGGTAGCACAACTTTGGAGGTCTACTGGTTCTGAACTTAACATCATTACTACTTGAGGTCACCAACCCTCCTCGTCAGGTTAGTTGCTGTTTTATACTCTTTAATATAGCGTCTTATAGACTATTTAATGGATAATCATCACAAACATCATTACAAGTTGCATCTTTCATCGGTACACATTAGCCTCTGTAATGCTGTTTGTGATGATTACCGATTACTCATATTGATAATCAGCTGAGAAAACCCTTTAAAGCTACATAAGAGTAGCTAAAGTTACTTGGAGGAGGCGGACTAATAAGTTCTTCTATAGTTGTATCGTAGAAAGGCATGATCGGTAGTACTCGGCGTTGTAATATACGGATAGAGTGACTAGAAATTTTACGTAGCGTCACGGATTGGATCTAATGGGTACCAATAAGAACCAATAACGGGAGTAGTTCTACAAACAGAGGATACGATAGTATGGACAGCATAAGTTACATGGATTATTACAGCCTCAAGAATTCAATATATTTGTGCCCTAAAAGTTGAGCTATCTCAATGTCGTTAGCATTGTCGGGATCCGCTTAGAATCAGATTTAAACTATAGCCAGAATTACTATCAGATACTTGCCTGGAGTTACTCATCTTAATATTTCCGTGTCCTCCTTTTATGTATACCCTCTATCTATTTTATATATGTTCCCCTCTATATTTTCATTACATAGCACAACCTTTAAGTTCCTTTCCTCTACTTTTCACGTATGATTTATTTAGTGCCGGACCAATTTGTTCTCACCGATTGGCCTCCAATCGCCGGACCAGTTTCTGCTCCCGACAAGCATAAAGGAGTTTCTGTTATGCAGTTATAATCTGATAGTCCATCTTGACCGAGTCCTCCTTTCGTTCGCTATTGCGCGTGAAATAATGGGACTTTCCGCTTGATATGCGTTGCATCCCACTAAGGTGATACACACATGCTAGTAATCACACTTCTTCTTAACTTGCTGGATTTTTGCTTTATTTGATGCATGATGAATCTTTATTGTTGCCCCTGCTTTTCTGCTAAAAATACCCGAATTTCGCTCAGAGTTACACGTGAGCAACACGGAAAAATTGCAACTGCTACACGGAGGGTATAGAGTAAGAGAAAACAGCAAAAAAATAGCCCGACAGGGGGCTCGAACCCCTGACCGTTTGGTAACACTTGAAAAGTAAAGCTCTTTTTAAGAGCCAAACGCTCTACCGACTGAGCTAGCCAGGCTACTCATTATCATGTTATATTATGAATGTGTCCTGAAGACTGATCGGTACAACTATACTTTAACGTATAATCGTACAACTGGATGATATAGGTCTCTTACTCTACTGATCAATGAAAGAAGGATAAT
>JAKTZD010000092.1:0-57786 GCA_030564765.1 Saccharomycopsis sp. NRRL Y-5750
TATCTCTCGATGTCTCCCTGCTCCAGCCGGACATTGCTATTTCATGTGTCCTCCTACATCGTGACACTATCTCTCGATGTCTTCCTGCTCCAGCCGGACATTGCTATTTCATGTGCCTTTTCTTAAACTGACTTTCCTTTTTCCTTTGTCTCCATATTGTACTTTAATAAATGTTGAGTTGCTAATCTTTTATGATTTCCTTTCGCCCTCACTTTCGTAATTGTTGAGCAGCGTATCGGTTTCCTCCTCGAGACTGACTTCAATACCGTTACATAATTTGAAAAGATGCCAATGTTCGCTGGTGACAGCTGACAGATGTGAATTAGGCCATTGACGGTGTATAGTATGTAGTCTCTTGAGCTTTTTATAGGGCACTTGCGAAGACTGCAGTCTTCAGACTGCATGTCTAAAATTACACGTAGCATGAACAGACACGAATAACGGGAACTTACAATGCAAGGGCACCAATGGAATACGGAACCACACCATCATCGCCACTCACATCATCACTCAGTCATAAATTGTCATCAACCACAACAATCACGCCATCATCACCAACCTCCAATCACAACACAGGGAATTGTCTAACATCCAAATACATACCTAAGTCGGCACAGCCATCAGTGAAGAATAGCAACAACTTAGCAAATAACACACCGACATACATCCAGGTTAGATACACATTAGCTATAACATATCCTAGTCGTCAACTGCCACTCAAATTCAACTCTTCACTGTCAGCTTATACATTAACCACCTCAACCTCTCAGCAATCTTCAACAGAATATGTTTTTGACAGACAGAAAAGAAAGCTCGGTGAGCAGAGTTAAGCGTTTATACCTGATTTATCACCTGCGCCTGTATACCATTTCTTCTCCAATTTCAGAAATTAGACATGTATGTTTATGGTAGAGATCTCCCCTATGCCTACCTTCCCAAACAACTCACATCTCTCCATTCTATGTATCAGCTCGATAACTCTCCGTAAATGTTCTGTATCACCAGCCATACCAAGATAGAAAAGTCGAGAAAATTCGGGCATCAAAATTTTGCCGAAAAAAAGTAAAAAGAAAATAAAAAAAAAAAAAATCGGAAGATGGATTCATACTCATTGATCTAACATCACTTAGTGGCTATATCCTCCAAACATCTACACTACATATCAATAAGAAGAAGAAAAAACTTTCTTTCAAAATGGCAGTGCTTACTGATCTTCTGCGGAAGAAATGTTATTTGGATATAACTATCGGAGAAAAAAAGATAGGAAGAATTGTCATCGAATTATTCAATGAATTAACACCACTAGCAGCTGATAATTTTTTGAAGCTTTGCACGGGAGAAAGTGGCGTAAATAAGCAGGGTATCAAATTGAGCTTACAAGGCAACTACTTTCATAGAGTGATCAAAAATTTCATTATACAAGCTGGGGACATAGTACATGGGTCCAATTTATCACACTATCCTCCAAATGCAAAGGAACTCAATATTATTGGAACTGGAGGGGCCTCTACGGTTCTCTCTTCTGAACTTTCGGATGTGACCGACGACTTACAACTATACAACAAGTTTGAAGATGAGAATTTGGAACATGCAACTTTTGAAGAGACTTTCAATGTGGCAATGTCCAATAACGAGAAGAACTCCAATACCTCACAATTTTTCATCAACACCTATCCATCGCCTCATTTGAATGGGAAGCACACAATATTTGGAAAGGTGATACATGGGAAATCTGTGATTAGAGAGATTGAAAATACGCCTATCATTGACAAAAAAACGTTTTTCCCAGTCCAATCTGTCAAAATTGAGCTGTGCGGTGAATGGACTGAGGACATGGATATTCCATGCTTTAACGCTTGTTATGATACTATCGGAGGTGATACATATGAAGAGTATCCAGATGATGATAGATCTTTTGATAAGGATGATTATTTCCGGTCGTTCAAGGCATGCAAAACAATCAAAGAATCGGGAAATCTCTTGTTCAAAAAGAAAGACTACAAAAATGCCTTATTGAAATTTATGAAAGCTTTGAGATATGTCAATGAGCTTCTGCCTGATAAGGATGTTTTGATCCAAAAATCGAACACCGCTGAACAAAATACTAAAAACTATCAGCTCTATCTCGACTACGTTGATTTAAAAAAGGCATTATACTCCAACATATCTTTGACCAATCTCAAACTAGAGAAGTTTCAAGACGCGATAAAATATAGTAATTTCATGATCGACATGTTAGAAATATACCCAAAGCATGAAAAACTATTTAAAGTCTCTAACAAAGACTTTGTCAAATGCTATTACAGAATTGGGAAATGCTATATGCTTATGGACAGATTGGAGTCCGCTAAAGAGTATTTGAAGAAGGCCGCTGATAAGGATCTCACAGAAGACAAGTTGATTCTTGCTGACTTGGAGAAAGTAGATCAATTAGTCGAAAGCAAAAAGGAAAAGACTAAGAAGAATTTAGCCAAGTTTTTTCAGTGAGTAATGTCAACAAATTCATGAATTCGAACGTAATACAATATTTAGTGCACAATAAATGTAGTTGATGTTTTTTGATCAAGTTGATTTATATCTTGCGTAAAAAACTTCGAGGTATTCTTGAACATGGACTTACACTCTACAACTCAAGATAAGACGTAATCATCGGTAATGATTCAATGCTGATTTAATATTCCTTCGCTTGATGAATTTTTTCAATGGGAAGAATGATGACTTCTAACAAGTTATAAGTGTTGGCTCTTGAAGACGTAGAAATAAAATGAAAAAATGAAAAAAATACTATTTGGCATGAATGCACATCAAAGCAGCCACCTAGCATAGTTTCAAAACTATTTGTTGTTGCCATTCAAAAATCACATCACTACTTATTAATCAAAGAGGCTTACATGCATTGCAACACCAACATGTCAAGGAAGCTTGGGTCAAAAAATGGAGTTGATTCAAACATCGCTCACAACCTTGAAAATTGATGAGCTTCGATGAAAATTTTTTTTTTATTGCAGTAGAAAATTTTTTTATCAAATCAGTTTATGCTTGATACAGCTAACATATTAATATCATTTATTCTCTTTTGAAGCATAAGACTTACAATTTCACAGAAAACAATCATTACCATTTCAAAAGATGATTAAAACGTAAGTTGAATCATCACAAAAATATCTTCATCGAAGATATTTGAAACCCCTCTCATATACTAACTTATTGTAATATAGACACCCAAAAAACGCAAGAGCTAAGAGAGCACTCGAGAAAAGAGAGTCGAAATTAGTGGAGAATGTCAAGACAGCATTGTTTGTTCAAGGGTCTACTAGCACCAAAATGTTGCACGATGCCCTTTGTGATCTTGCAGCTTTGAAGAAACCAGACATCAAGAAATTCACTAAGAAGAACAATATAAGACCATTCGAGGATGCAACTCCATTCGAGTTCTTCTCAGAGAAGAACGATTGCTCGATCATTGTCTTTTCTAGTAGCAACAAAAAGAGACCTAATAACTTGACCTTTATCAGAACTTTTGGCTACAAGATCTACGATATGATTGAACTTAGAATCCAGCAGAATTACAAGCTTTTAATAGATTTCAAGAAGCAGACGTTTCAAATCGGGTTGAAACCAATGTTCATTTTCAACGGACCTATTTTTGACTCCCACCCTACTTACAAGCACGTCAAGTCGTTATTCTTGGATCTCTTCCGTGGCCAGGTCACTGATCTTCAAGATGTTGCTGGATTGCAGTATGTGATCACCTTATCTGCCTGTGAACATGACGAAGGTCAGGCCGGCCCATTGCCATCAATCTACTTCAGAGTTTACAAATTGATTTCTCAAAAGAGTGGACAGAGATTGCCTAGAATCGAATTGTCTGAAATCGGGCCAAGATTTGACTTTACAGTAGGGAGAGTTGAAAGTCCAAGTCCAGAGATGGAGAAGGAGGCACACAAGAAATCCAAGTTGTTGGAGACCAAAACGAAGAAGAACATCGAAATGGACTTCATGGGAGATAAAGTGGGAACTATTCATCTTGGTAAACAAGATTTATCTGGTCTTCAAACACGTAAGATGAAGGGTCTTAAAGCAAGATTCGACCAAGTGGACGAGGACTTTGACGATGCTGAGTACAAGTACCAAGAAGAAGAAGAGGAAGCTGAGGAGCCAAAGCCTAAGAAGGTGAAGAAATGAGTAATTTGTAGCTAATTGATCTAATGTATGTTTATTAATCTTTTTTCTAATTTATTGTAAAACATAGGTAAATCCGTCATGCCAAATGTTCATCAAATAAAAGGCTAATGGAATAGCAATATCAACAGAAGTAAGCCTTAGCCTACAAGTGACTGGGCGTACGCCTAAGATGAAAATAAAAATCTGAATATATTAAGAAGTCTACGCAAAAACTATACCACCATCGCTCGAGGGTCGTTTCCAAAAATCAAGCCTGAGCCTCCTTCTGCTTGATGGCGTTTTGGTTCTCGATCAATCTAAGGAGGTTTCTCAACAACATGGTGATCGTCACCTTTCCAACACTTGGAACATACAAAGAGGCTTTTTCCTTGACAGCATCGTCAAAGTTTTTTGCACTGGAGAAGTTGATGCACACAGCACCATCCTTGATATAACGAGTAGGGAACTTGTAGGCAGGGGAAGGAACGCCAGTGATGATCACATCAGCGTTTTTCGATACTTCCTCGAGAGAAAGATCGGAGTCCACCGAGTGGTGTCTCGAGAGCTTGATACCCTCACCTCTGGTAAACTTTTGAATGTTGTTAAGGTCCACCGAGTAAACAGTTGCCCCATCATTGGCCAAAAGGGCAGCCAATGGTCTTCCAACAACCTCGGAACGGTTGACGACTACAATCTGTTTCCCGTAAAGTCTGTCACCGTAATTGAGCAATGGGTTGTAAATCTTCAAGTACTCCAAGATCTTCACCATAGCCAAGGGCGTGCAAGGAAGAATCGACTTCAAAGTCTTCTCCTCGTCAAGATATCTTATGTTGTGGTACATGTTCTGCACGTACTTGTGGTTCAACCCCTCAATGTCTTTGTTAATCGACACAACCTGTTGGAGATACTGGTCCTGGCCATTTCCATACACCGGAAAGTACACCATGATCCCGTTGACGTTATCGTCCTCGTTTGCTGCAATGATGGCGCCCTCAAGATCGTCCTTGCAAGGAATCTCACGCAATTCAAACCTGAAACCAAGCGATTCACATGTCTTCCCGGTCCACTTGGCATACATCTTCGCAGCAGGATCTTTGTTAGCTAAGAACCCAACGAGCAATGGCTGATGGGAAAGCGTTTTTACCTTAGCAACGATTTCATCGGTGTAGAGCTTTGCGATGGAACTCGCAAGAATCGTTTTTCCTGCTTTGACGCTCATGGTTTCTGTGGTGTATGGAGATTTGGTACTATGTACGAACTATGGTGATCTGAAGACCCAAACAACGAGATGTTCGGCTTGGACTTTGTTAGTAAGATTGTGACTTGAAAGGTCTGAAAATTTTTTTTTTTTTTTACTTTTTTTTTTCAGTCATGTTTTTATGCCTCGGGGGGTAAAAAACGGTTTGAGATGAGTTGGAATTCTCCGGTTGAGAGTTTCTGTGCACAGGATGACTGGGAAGAAAAGGTGCCCAGGTTTATATAGTCAATCAGCGGACTTGTAAAAAGGTTGGTAAGAGCCCAAATTGCGCCTATTTGTTTTTTCAATAACTCCTAGCTGAGAAATGAATTGAAATAAGTCAATAGAATAGGTGACCAGGCTGAAGATACGGACTCGTAAATTTCTCATTATCACGAACGGGAAAGGTTCATGTAGGGCATTTAGGAAATGAAAACACATATATGTCTTTCGATATATCTACATGTTTATAGAGCACGTGGGAATGTTTTTCTATAAGCAGAAACGATATCAAGAGAAAGGATCAAACCAAGAAATAAAAGCACTTAGAGATTATAAAACTACACCTACACTATCCTTGACATTGAAAATCTGATTTTAATTGCATGTACGACATATAACATTGACAAGCCTACATACATTGCATTAATTATTCATAACATCAATAAAGCTAACTCGTTTGCGTTCCTCATTTCTCCTTTTTCTCTTGTGGGGCTTTTTTCGTCCCTCTGAGAGACCCTGAACTTCCAAAGCGTATGCTGGTAATGAACTTTAACACAAAAAACAAGAAACTCAAGGCAAGAACAAACGATGTCCCCTTCTGCACTGTAGAGTAGTCCTCGAGGTTACCTGTAGGAATACGCAACTTATCAAGCGCCCCTTGTTCCAACGAAGGTGTTGTGAAGTGGTAAAAGACTGTGTTGTCGGTAAAAATACCGTCCATGTTGAGGGAGTTCTTCAAGTCAAGTGGGTTTTTATAAACTAACTGCTCGTCAAACGATCTTTTCAAGTCTCTCACCTGACTGTCGCTGAGACGCCCTGCTCTGTTCATCTTATCTGCCTTCAAAGCCGACAATTCGCACCCCCAGAAGACGTCAGGCTTGATCATCGCAACATCGGTATAATTGCTATCAGAGATGGTCTGGTAGCGAGAGTGCAACTTCAATTCGAAGAGCCTGTGATAGTCTGACGACTCCTTTGTGATATTGATCTTAGAGGGGTCAACTCTCAAAAGGGCGGTGCTTCCCCATTGGTCTACTTTGTAGCTTGGTTTCTCCAAGTCAGTTTCGCCCCAGTTGCCAATCAACTCCAAATCACCACCCTTTTCTCCATCGCCAGTGATTTTCTGGTACTTGTCAATGAAAACGCTTTCTGGCAAATGGTAGTACGCAAAAAGTTGGCAATCAAACACCTCATCGTTCATTGGTGGCACCAACGTAAGCTTTTTGTCTTTGCTGTGTACTTTGACGTCAACTGCATGCACAGGATGCAATCCTTGACTGATAAAGCTCGAGTTGTAGTATAACTGGTCCGAGAACGTGATGTGGCGAGGCTGTAGAAAAAACATCGTCTTTTCTGCTACCTTTGTCTCTTCCTTGTCACCGTCTTTGTTGATTTCGGTTGGAAGACGTGCCGAAAGCCCAAAAAGATTGATGTCGGTGGCCAGGGAGGCTTTTGGATCAATTTCAAATAGTCCAAGCTCGCGCACAAACCGAGGCGATTCTGTTATCTCAGTAATAATGTCAATTGGTGCATTGTTCCAGAACAATGTCACTATAAGGTCTTCTGTGTTTTCCTCAATTCTGTTTTTGGCCGGCAAATGCTTGGTGTTTTTGTATTCGATAGAAACTGAAGACACCTTTTTCAACAAATGACTATAGTCTTTGACACATTGACTGTCACCGGAATCGCAGATAAGCGATGTGATGAAAGAGGAGAAGGATGAGGACAAGTTGACCTCTGGTTGCGCAACGTAGAAACTACGAATTTTAGGGTCGTAGCTGGTGATGAAATTCTCTGGTTCTGCTTTGAACTGATTGATGCCACTGTTAGACAAGAAGTCGACAAACGTGTCTAGATCTTTGTCGTCAGACTGTTCCACAAACAAAGAGTAGCCCGGCTCAATGAACTTGCTAAATGGGTTGTTGAGGTTTTCGATTTCGGGGTTCTTCAATTCCAAGTTCTTTGATACTTCCCAGTTGTTGAAGTTGCTCCATTGGATCGCAAATGGGGCTGCATTTTTTAGAATTGACTCGTTTTTCTCTTCAAGGGCTGCCTTTGGAATAACAAACCGGTCCTGACGCTGGTACTCACCTGTTGGAAGCTTCCATTTCTTTCTCGACAAATAGAGTTCGTCCATATTGTTGGCCTTCTCGGCCTTTGCATTGGTGATGATGGCTATTCTGTGATTGATCATGTTGAATCCTCGGCTGGTGTTACAAGTGACTCTTGAGACTCGTTGAACAGTGGCAACAATCTCTGATTGGAATAATGAAGAAATACTGCGGAAGAACCCCGTTTTATAGTTAGCATTTGGGGCAACACGTCGACTCAAAACTCTCATCGTATCTTATTTTTCATATTCTTGACAGAGAAAAAAGCCAAGACCAGGAAGGCGCACAATACCAGGGCTGCGGCTACGAAAACCATCGATTCGAATGGCACAATGAGTTTCCAACCTCTAGGAGGCAGTCGTTACAGTAAAAAACACTCAACTCTATGAAACCTGGTCACCGGGTTGGCTTGGCTCGGTTGCTGTTTGTTCTCCATGTCTTGGTTACCTTGCTTTGTACGACTTGGCAACTTTCTGAGAATGTTGAAAAAAATAAAAACGCTGCTCACTGACAGATTCGAACCAAAGCTTTCAAGTGTTGCACTGGAAGCTTATCTTACATAAAAAGCATCATTTAGGGCCTATTTGCAACGAGTAAAGAGATGGCAACATAGTAATACTCTTGCCCGTGTCATATAGTTAGAAGTTGCAAAAAAAAACGGTTAAATCTCTTTGTAAAGCGTGTCATCCTTATGCAGGGGCCATGCTAATCTTCTCTGTATTTGTAACAAATTGACCATGTGTCCCGAAGGACAAAAATGGGCGTCTCGCAAAAAATATAATCGATCGAGAAAAACAATGGGTTACCCGGAACTTTTTTAGCACAACTTCAGGCGAGTGTGAGAACACCAACCCGCCGGGCATAAGTAAAGGCCGCCGTCAGGAAACCCTTGAGAGTAGGATTTCACGGGGCATTGGAGTGCAGGCTCTGTGCTCATATAAAAACAGAAAAGTCGTTAGGTTTGACAGCCGGAAGTTGATTAAGCCACATTACATTAGAGTCGTTAGTGCAGGTTAAACGATGGGACAAGCTGTTAGACTGTTATATATTGGATCAGTAGTGGCATATATATATATGTATATATATATATATGCCACGTATACGTGTATACATGTAGAGTTATAAGATGTATCTGCTACATCCAGCTCAACTTGGGAATTAAAATACAGGGTCACATTTTCCATTTTCTTCTGCACTCATAGCTCAAGTTAAATGAACAGGAAGCTGAGCTCAAGTTGCAATGTGACCCTCAGCAAGTCTTTTGAAGTAGTAGATATAGCTGTTAGTGTGCACAGTTAGCCTGAAGTCCTTTGGCTACTACTGGTTTGCGCCTTGGCAGTTTGCAAACATTTCACAGGTGTAGTCAAGTGAATTTATTGTTACGTACCGCAATTAATGAAAAAAATCATAGTTATTAATGCCTAAAAACGCACAGGCCTCAACCTCTCTGTATGTGATTAGAATAGCTACAATACTTGCTATGTTACTTCTTTATCAATTCTGTATCCAATTACCTTTTCATTTTCAGTATAAATAGGACGACCCTTACTCAAACCTGCTACTCCAGGTTCTTCAGAACTTCGCCCACATACAAATGGCGAACTTCAACTGTTCACCATGTATACAGCTCTCTGCCTTCAAATATTCATCAGGCACCAAAAATCAAATCAATCTAGTTCGTGCCAGTGGGAGCTTCTCCTGGTGGTATTGAAATATGGTGCATTTAAATAGAGTTAAAGTCGTCATTTTCGAGAATAATGGCAAACTATCAGACAACCTGCGCCGTGAGGCCTGAAGAGCGGACTAATCATGATAGATTTGCCAATAAGTGTAAAACCGAGAACGCCTGTATCCTATGTACCACTCACAACCAGCCTGACATCAAATTAGTACTACTGTCTTGCAAGTCCAAACTCTTATGTTTCACTATGTAATTTATCAATCAATAATCCAGTGCTTTCCGGTTGATTGTGAAAACGTACATAGCATAGCCCTTAAGCTCTCCCCTACTGTTTAAATGGCAACAGCTCTGTAATATCAGCTATGTCATCTCAGGTAAAGGCGACAAGCTAAATTACATAGACGGGTAATCCCTAATTTTCAGATTAATTTTTCCACAATGTCGGCATAAACACAGAGGCAAACAAAAAATTTTTTTTCACTGAACAGACAGCTTGGTGATAAAGAGGGAACGTTTTCCAACCATATCCCACACCCGAAGTGCTAGCATACTTTTCTATTTTTCTATCGTTTGCAACATAATTGGCCACGATATCCTGAATAATACAGAAGTACAAAATGGCTACTCAACAGTTCAATCCGCAGTCGTTGGACATGTCCAACGCTATCGTCGCCCAGGATGAAATGGGAAGACCATTCATAATTGTCAGAGACCAGGGGCTGAAAAGCAGAAGCCACGGGATCGAGGCTACGAAATCACACATCATTGCTGCAAGATCAGTTGCGTCTATAATCAAAACGAGTTTAGGGCCAAGAGGATTGGATAAAATCTTGATCAACCCAGACGGAGAAATCACCATCACCAACGATGGAGCCACGATCTTATCGCAAATGCAAATTGACAACCAGATTGCCAAGCTTTTGGTTGAGCTCTCCAAGTCTCAGGACGACGAAATCGGAGACGGAACCACCGGTGTTGTTGTGTTGGCAAGTGCTTTGTTGGACCAGGCTTTTGATTTGATCGAGAAAGGGATTCATCCAATCAAGGTTGCACATGGTTTCGATGACGCCTGTAAGGTGGCAATTGCTCAATTGGACAAAATAGCCGACGAGGTGAAGATACCTTCTGCTGAAGACGTCAAAGAAAAGGATATAACTGCTGACACCCAAATTGACAACTCGGACGAGTTGTTCAAGGCTGCAAAGACTTCTTTAGGCTCGAAAATTGTCAGCAAGTACCACGACAAGTTTGCTACCATGGCTGTCAATTCTGTGTTGTCTGTGGCCGATTTGGACAGAAAAGACGTTGACTTTGAGTTGATCAAGGTCGAAGGTAAAGTCGGTGGTTCCTTAGAGGACTCGAAATTGATCCACGGTGTCATTGTTGACAAAGAGTTCTCTCACCCTCAAATGCCAAAGCAGGTTGAAGACGCAAAGATAGCCATCTTGACGTGTCCATTCGAGCCTCCAAAACCTAAAACCAAGCACAAATTGGAAATCGACAACGTGGAAGAGTTCCAGGTCTTGCAGAAATACGAGCAGGACAAATTCAGGGAAATGATCAAGTCTCTTCAAGATGCCGGTGCCAATTTGGTTATTTGTCAATGGGGTTTTGATGACGAGGCCAACTACTTGTTATTGCAGAACGACTTGCCTGCTGTCAGATGGGTTGGCGGTCCAGAAATCGAATTGATTGCCATTGCTACCAACGGTAGAATTGTCCCGAGATTTGAAGATTTGTCCAGTGAGAAATTGGGCCATGCTGGGTTGGTGAAAGAGATCGACTTTGGTACTACCAAGGACAAAATGTTGGTTATAGAGAAATGTGCCAACGTCAAGGCAGCCACTGTGTTTGTTAGAGGGTCCAACAAAATGATTGTTGACGAGTCAATCAGAGCTATCCACGACTCCATATGCGTGGTCAGAAACTTAATAAAGGACAACCGTGTTATATATGGAGGAGGAGCTGCTGAAATTGCCATGTCTATTGCTGTGCGCAAGGAAAGTGACAAGAGAAAGGGCATTGACCAGTACGCATTCAGAGCCTTCTCGGATGCTCTTGACACAATCCCAATGGTGTTGGCCGAGAACTCTGGGTTAAACAGTATCGAGACTTTGAGTGACTTGAAGTCCAAGCAGATCAAGGAAAATAACAGCAGATTGGGTGTCGACTGTTTGGGTAAGGGTACCAACGACATGAAGGAGTTGTTTGTCATTGATCCATTGATTGGAAAGAAACAGCAGGTGTTATTGGCTACTCAATTGAGTAGAATGATTTTGAAAATCAATGATGTGATAGTCAGCGGAACCGACACTTACTAGGGGTCTACTTGATACTTTTTGACAAGATTAATATATGATGATCACAGTTTAAACTGATTCTTTGGTCGGTCGAACCCGGGAGCGCTCGCTTTAGCGAGAGTATGTAAATTAAAGCGAACTGTTTCTATAAGTTTCGTTACCTACAATATACATGAAGGAGTAGGAGTATTATCGGTTTTTCATTATCTACCATACATGGAGGAGTGTTATCAGTCCTTTCAACATCTACAATACATGAAGGAGTAAGAGTATTACCAGCTTCAATAGCATTTACAACACCTGAAGAAGCGAAACTTCCTCATCTCGTATAGCTTCTTAACTGTAGCCTACGAATCCTGCAATGTTGAATAGAACTTCACACGCTATATCGTATACGATATGTGTGCTGCTCATCAGACACTTAAGACTACAATATAGCCTGAAAAAGCTCAGTCGCTACCTACTACCGCTAATGCGAGTGGTTGGAGGTTTAACTGATCAACCTGAAATAAATTTTAATTGTCATATATTGGTCTTGATCCTGTAAAAACACATAACACCAATCACCCTTTTATAAAACCAATGGAACCGATGTTCCTCTACCACTTGGATAGAGTTTGGTGCTATTGCTGAACTTTCTGGGTTTGGGGATCTCTGAAGCATTCGCAAATTTGAACCGTGGATCGTTAATCACTATTTTCTCTGAGGAGCCGCCCCCACTGCTGCCACCAAGTCTTCCTATAGTGTATGCAGAAGAATCTATAACGAGCCCGTTTTTATTGCTGTAACCAGTACCATTAGTACTGTTTCCCGAGTCAGCAGTGGACGGGGCGTCTGTAGCACTTGCAGTGGATCTTCCAAACGAAGAAACCCGTCCAAAATGTCTTTTTTCGCTATTGAATGTGGATGTTGCGCTGCCTGATTGAGCAGGGGGTGCAGGGGGTGCAGGGGGCGGTGCGTGCGTCATGCTTGGAGGTGCAGGAGGAGGCGCCTTCATACTGTGGCTAGGCTCAGGCGAAGGTGTTCTCGAAGTGCCACTAAAATCATCAGAGGAGTTCTTGGAAGTAGCTGGTGGGGAGAAATTGCTATTGCGGCTGCCATTATTGAACAGTGCCAGCGTAATGGCTGCGCCAGAAGGCGCTGGAGCACCAAATATGCCGCCTGGATTGAAATTCGAGTTGAATTTGGAGGGTGTAGGTATAGATGGCGAAGGCACATTAGGAGGAGGTGGCGGAGCCAGAGGGATGGGTGGCGCGCTCAGAGTCGGAATAGGCGGAGCTGATACTGCAGGGATAGCTGGGGATGCAGCTGCCGGTGGTGGGGGTGGAGATGGAGAGGGTGTTTTCTTTCTCTGGTTGGGCGTGAATCTCGAGGAGATGGAAGAAGGAATCAAAGGAGACGCCACCCTAGGGAGAGGCGGTGCACTTGATTGTGGAATCAGCGGCGAAGCAACTTTAGGAAGCGGTGGCGCACTAGATTGCGGGATCAGCGGGGAGGACACTCTTGGGAGTGGCGGTGCGCTTGATTGTGGGATCATGGGGGATGGCGCTTTAGGCAAAGGAGGGGCGCTGGACAGGGGAATTTTAGGGGACGCAGTGTGGGGCAAAGGCGGGGCGCTTGACGAGGGAATATTCGGGGAAGCAGAATGCGGAAGTGGCGGGGCGCTTGTGTGTGGGATCATTGGTGACGAGACCCTTGGTAATGCAGGCGCACTGGTTTTTGGAATGGTAGGTGATGCAGGCTTATGCATGGCTGATGCAGACCCGCCGAAACCTGCAGAAACACCCCCTGAACGGTGGTTGAGATGGTTTCTCTTAGCAGCCATTTCAGCTAGCAACGGATTTGCTGGAAGAGACGGCGAGGCGGTCTCCTGTTTCTTTGCCGCTGAAGATGCGACTTTTGCGTCTATACTGGATTGAGAGCTGCTGGCACTGGTGGCAGCAGGGTTGAAACTGTCGCTCACCTTATCAACCACGTACGAGTCTTTTCTTCTTGCATTGATTTCAGCCAAGAAAGGCAATGCACCCCCTGCGGCAGGTGCAGGTGACTTGCTTGCAGAAGGTGCAGCAGCGGCAGGCGCGGCAGGAGGAGGAGGAGGGGGTGGTGGTGCTGGGCTAGAAGAAGGCGGTTTTGAAGGGGCACCGAAGAGACCTGCCATAGGCGGAGGCGGTGGGGGAGCCAGAGGCGTTTTATTCGAACTTGTGGATTGCATGCCGCCAAACATTGGGGGTGCTGGTGGGGCTGGTGGGGGAGCCAGAGGCGTCTTGTTTGAGCTGGTAGAGTTGTTGCCGCCAAACATAGGTGGCGCAGGTGGCGTAGGAGGTGCAGGAGGTGCAGGAGGTGCAGATGGCGCTGCAGAGCCAAACATCAGCGGCATTGGGGGTGGAGGGGGTGGCGATCCGGCACTCGTCGAAGGGGCAGGAGGGGCAGGAGGGGCAGGCGAGGAAGGAATTGCCGGAGGCAAGCTCAGTGGGAGAGAAGGCGGGGTAGCCGTAGGCAAAGGGGGTGCAGATGATGCAGGGGCTGCAGGCACCGAGGGTCTTGATCCGGGTATCTGCGGGGCTCCAAACATAGGTATTGGTGGAGCACTAGGAGCTGGCGACGAAGGGGATGATTTGGTGGGTGCTTTGCGATGCAATGGAGGCGACAGCACAGGAAGCCCAAAGCCCATAGGAGCCGAAGGCACAGGTGGAGCCTTTGCAAAGCTGCTTGACCCTTTTGAAGAGGATGCTGGCAGGGCCTCATCAGCTGCCTTTGCAGGACTGAAATTGCTGTCAACTTTGTCCACCACAAAGTCGTTTCTTCTTCGCGCATTGATCTGTTCTAGAAAGGGCAAGGCGCCTCCGGCTGCCGGCGCTGGAGACTTTGAGCCTTTGGACTTACCTCCCAAAGCTGGAGGAGGTGGGGGAGGAGGAACAGCACCCCCAGAAGGTGGTGGTGGAGGAGGAGGAGGTGGTGGCGGAGCGGCACCTCCAGCAGGAGGAGGAGGTGGAGCCAGCGGTGCGGAATTGCTGTGTGAGGACTTTGAGTGTTTCTTGAAAAAACTCATCGCTCTATATGATGGGGTTGTTGGTAATAACTGGACCGAATCACACGTCTTAATCACTGCCTATCACTGGCCTTGTACTTTTGATAGGTCTGGAATTTCGTTTTTCTACTTCGAAAATCAGCCCCTATAGTGCCGACAGTATACCGCAAGTATGGAAATGATCCGCGCAGGGTAATGCAGAGCTCACACATACATGCATGAAAGTGCATGTTTTTACAGTCATAGCGTAACATGGATAAACAGATAACCGAGTTATGGCCCTACAATTGATATTATTTCTATTCATATATATGTCCCGTAAGTACATATTCCCCCTGACTTGTGGAAAAAATTCACTGGAAAAAATCGAACTCACAACAACTAAAGTCATCACCGATATTCGTGTTGCTCTTACTGTGAGTGTGTGCACTGCTCTGATTGTTGATGATATTGCTGATATTTTTGATCAACTCGTTATCCCATTCGACAACCTTCTCGTTGAACTCCTCGATATCAAGCTCTAAATTGAGAAACTTGTCAAAGTCAAGGTCTGGCAGATCAAAGTTGTCGGAAAGTTCTGCAGGATTGACATTGAATTCTTCTTCAAAATAGGCAGAAAGCTTCTCGTCGTTCAAGATAGTCATAAAGTCAGCCGGCGCATCGAAACTAGCACTAGAACCATAAGCAAATGTCTGGTTGTTGAAAAATTCTGTGACAAGTAGGCTGTAGTCGTTCTCTAGAAGGTCTCCTTTACTAGTCTCTTCACCCTGGAGGAGGGATTGGTGGTTGTTCATTATGACGCTCAAAAGGTCATGGTTAACAACAAGATTCTTCAAGTTGATCAACGTATTCTGAATAGATGTCTTCACGCTACTTAGTTTGATACTAACAGTTATTAGTATGGGGTCGGATATTTTCACCTGCAAGTTCCGTAGTATCCAGACAACCGAGTCATTGAACTGGATGTTTTTGTTCAAATACATCTGGTTGGCCTCAAATGAGTAGTGAGAAGGCATGTGCAACATGCTTTTGAGCCAGTTTGTGCCATCGTTCTTATTACTGGCAGGAGATCTGGCGTCCGAACTGCCAACATTCTCACTAGATGCACTGGCTATGCTACTGCGCTCCAACAGCGAGTCATTTCCACTTTTGATGCTGGCACTACTGCTGCTAGGATGGCTGTGAGAGGCCGCTGTACTGGAGTTTGCGCTCACATGACTTCCTGCGTGAGAGGTGCGTGCTGTGTGATTGTGATAGTGAGAGCCTTTGAAAGACCAGAACTCACTCCAGTTGTTTTCACGGAGATAGAATTGGATAAGCTCGTTTGTGTTGTGCTTGAATTTCTTCCTATCCGACACTATTTTGTGTTTCAAGAAGTCGCTGAAAGAGACATGGTGCTTGTTGATGAAGCACCATGGCTGGGTGTGTATTTTTTTGAGGAATATCAATTCAATAAAGACCTCCCCTTTGTTCAAGTAAAGATCGATTGACAACTTGCTGAGATTCAACGGAGGGCTGAACGTATCTGGAGATAGATGATGCTGCGGAAACAACTCCTCCTGAAGCGGATTGTTCAATGTGGAGTCAATGGCGTAGAGATTTTCATATATCTGGTTGAACTTCTTTAAAAATATGACGTTGTTTCGAATCCTCACAAAGATGTTTTTGTCTCCTTTGGAGCAGTAGTTTTCTCTTACAAAGGCCATTAGATTATGGAACTGAAAAACCAAGAACTTGAGCTTTGTCAAGATCAACTTGATCTGCCGAAGCTCAATGTTCAGGTTTTCCAACGTGGCTATCTTGAAAGAGTTGCCGCTGTTGAACAGCTGGACCTTGTTGATCACAAGGCTGAGCTGGGTGACATTATAGGAGTTGCGCGTGACGATCCCCTTGAGATACTCGTTGTTGTTGGTTGTTATTGGGAGCTTGAAGGACTTGTCGAGTATGAGATAGTAGATCAAAGACTTGACGATTGAGAAAAGATGGGGGAGCTTTGGAAGAATGATCGAGTTGATGTACCAGTTCTGATCGTTGATTATATGGTCTATATAAATTCTGCTCTTCTGCTCATCGGGGAGTCTGGGGAAAATCTCGGTAGTCATTGTGTTGTTGCCATTCGTTCTAGATTTTGTGTTGTTGCCATTCGTTCTAGATTTTGTGTTGCCATTCGTTCTAGATAAGAAGGGTGTATTGTATCGGCGATGCGTCAAGATTTGCTTTTATGATTCCCACTTTTTCTTTTTTGAGCGAGATATACCGTCTGGGTGGAACAAAAAACCGCAAAATTCAACATGGCATTACCATGATCTACATCACATAACATACCCAGAAATTTATTAGACATTAAGTATTAGATACTGCACTGGGCTGATATCTGTAGCGTGACAGGCACTCAGTCTATGGCAAAAAAACGCGTGGAATGCAAGACGGCGGTGAAATGCGATCAAAAAAAAAGACTATTGCAAGAAAGATGAGGAATAATACAACGATGAACATCATAGAGAAAAAGCTGCGGAACGTAAGCGTAACAGTCAAGAATTGAAAGTTCAGGAGGCATTGATTTTGGGAGCTGGGGCTTCGGCGATCAAAAGGGGAACAAACGACGCGTAGGAGCTCGAGTCCAACGCGCCCGATGTGCCGAAAAGCCCGTCGTGGGAGTCTTCCAAGGAGGCCCCGGTCAAGCAGGCGATGCGCTGGCTGTCGAGCTGCTGTTTGCGGGCCTTCATGAAGTCCTCGTACTCCTTGACCACGTCGTTCCATTCGTTCAAGGACTTGCCCACCGTGCCCCACTGTTTCAAGAGGGCCATGGCGATCTGGGCCTCTGTTTCGCCAGCAGGGGAGGAAGGCGAGACAGCAGTGCCGCTAGGGACGGCGGGGGGCAACTTGGCGTTCATGACATCGTCCAAGGACCTTTCGTTGGGGTATTTCTGCTCAAAGGGCGACTGTGGCGAGTCGCTTTTACACGTGGTGAACGACGCAACGGACTGCTCCCTAGGGAGGCCCTTTCCGGAGGCAAAAGAGGCGGCAACAGGCGAGGCAACCGGCGTCGAGGGAAGCGTTGCGGCGGCGTCGACACAGGCGGCGCTGCAGTCGGTTTTGGGCTTGCGGAATCCGTCCACAAAGTGCGTGGCCAAGGGCTTCTGCACGTCCTCAGGGAAGTCCTCCGCAAAGTCCGGAAAGTCCTCGGGAAAGTCGTCTGGAAAGTCCGGAATGGCCGCGTAGTCGACCGCATAGCCCTGCGCAAACGGGAGCGTCGGGTAGGCCGGGAAGCGGTTGTTTGCGCTGAAGTTCGAGTACACCGTGGGGCTGTAGAACTTTGTGTAGCTCGCGTTGTTGATCACCGAGAGCTGGTAGTTGAGCGACTCGTCGTAGAAGACCAACGAGAACTTGAAGCACTGCCTGCGGACGTCGAAAACGCGGTTCTGGAACTCCGGCGGCGGTGGCAACGTCTCGAGGCTTTGCCGGAGGTTTGCCATGGACGCCACGCCGCGCAACGTCCCCGGATTTGCGTGTTTGGCGCCCTTTGTGTTTGTCAAGTTGCGGAGCGACGTGGAGGACCTGGTGAGCCCCCCCAAGCCAAAATTGCGGCGCACGGGGCCCTCGAGGCTTTCCTCGTCGTTGGAGGTCTCCAGGGAGTGCGCCAGGGAGCCCAAGGACATGCTGGATTTTTCTGTGGCCGAGGTCAACGTCGAGGAGATCGAGGTCAACAGCTGGATCGACTTGAAGCCGCTCAAAAGCGACATGCGCTTCTGGCCGGGCTTTGGGTCTGTGCGGGGCTCGTCGCTTTCGGTGGCGCTGGTGATGGTCGAGGCGGAAGTTTCCAGGGAGCTTTTGGAGGAGTCAGCCCTGGGGAATCTGATGGTCGAGGCGGAATTCTCCAAAGAGCTCTTGGCCGAATCAGCCCTCGGGAATCGGAGACTCAATCCCTCGTCGTCGCTGTGGCTGCTGCTGCTGTCCAGGGTGTCTGTTTTGGTGTTTCCCTTGAGACTGTCGAAATTCTCGCTTTTGGACTTTTTGAACAACTTCATCGCAAACCCAAACAACCGCGGGGTGTCCTTGGGCGCCGCAGACCGCTCTGCAAAGCCCCCGGCGAGATTTCCCGCCAGGAGCGACTTGCGGCCCGGCTGCTCCTTGGGCTTGTCGTGCGTGTCGTCCTCGGGAACCGCAGCGCTGTACGCGGACTCGTCGAAGATCTCAAACGGGCTGATTTTGCGCACCCTGGGCACCACCAGCCCGGATGGCACAAAGGGGCAAGCCGCGCCGCTTTCCTTGCCGTCCTTCGGCCCGTCGCGCATCACGTGACCCGCCAAAAGGCTCTCGCTGCTTTTGAAAGTGATTGCGGTGATTGCAAAGCGCCGGTTGACAATGGGGCAGGCGCCGTTCATGTCGGGCATCAAAAAGAAGCCCCGCGAGCTGTACTGCGAGATCTGGATGATTTTCTCGTACAGCGCGTTGAGGCGGTCGCACACCGTCTTGCGGATCTTCCCCAGGTGGGCCCCAATGGCCGCCGGCTGGCCCAAAAAGTCCTCCGGAAACGACCCGAGCGACGCAAACAGGCTCTGCGCCGCCGCAGGGCGCCCCAAAAGCCGCCACACAACAAGCCGGAGGTAGTACAGCCGCACCAACGGCTGCCAGTGGCAGAACAACGCGGCCCAGTTGCTGGGGGACACTAGCCACCGCGCAAAGCTGTACTTGACGGCCAGGCCGTCGCCGGGCATCCATTGGCAGGCCACGTGTTCGTTGAACACGTGAAGCGGGCTGGAGGGGCCCGCGCAGGCGTCCGGAATAAACTCCCACACGTTGAACAAAAACGCCAACGCCTTGAGCTGCGAGTTGATGTTTTCCGTGCGCAAAAGGTTGTGTGCGGCGTTGAGCCAGAACCGCCAGTTGATGGCCCCCGCCAAACGCAAGCTGCTGTGCACAAAGTGCGCGTTGTCCAACACCAAGCCGTTCATGGTCACCACGCCCTCCTCCGCAGAAAACAGACACACCTGGGCCACGAACTCCTGCACCAAATCAAGCACGTGACCCGCCTGGAGGCAGTCGTAGGCGCTGACGGTCCTGGCGAAGCGGATGAGCACGTTGTCGAAGCTTTTGACCACCAAGTGCGCCACAAGGCGCTCGCTGCTGCTGCGCGAGTTGTAGAGGAAGTCGCGCAAGACCTGGAACACCTTGGCGATTGCGTGGACCAGCCTGCGGGCGTCGAGGGCCGCGTTGTCGCTGAAGAAGTTGAGGGTCATGTTGTGGGACACCCCGGAGGCCGCCGAGGCGTTGAAGCGGCCCCAGGCGGCGCCGGGGACCGCCCCGGCGCTGTGGCCCGGCCCGGTGGCCTTCTTTGAGCACGACAACCGCACTGTGTACGCCACAATGTCGTAGATGTGCGCAAAGACGATCTGGAACCCGGGGGCCCCCGTGAGGATGTGCAAGTTGTTGTAGACGTAGGGGTCGTCGAGGCCAAGCGGCCCGCTGTTGATGGAGTGGCTGCTGCCCATGTCGTGGCCGCCAGCGACAAGGAACTCTGCGGTGTGCGTCAAGTAGTGCCGGAGGAACGAGACGAAGACGTCGCTGTTGAAATTGCTCCATTTTTTGACCCAGACGCCCTGGGGGTCTGCGATTCCTTTGACGGCGCCCGCGGGGGGCTGTATTGCGTTGCAGTTGAACTTGGGGCGGGTTTTGGAGTCCCGGGCGGCCCGTTTGCGCATTTTGGCAAGTCCGTCCTCTTTGGGGGGTCCTTTTTCAACCCCCTTTTCAAGCCCCTTGCCTGCCCCCTTTTCAAGCCCCTTTTCAGCCCCCCTAACACACCCCCTAACACACCCCCCGACACCCCCCTTGCCTCCCATTCCAAACCCTAGCCGCCCCATCTCGAAAAGATAGCCCACGCTGCCCGGAAACATCTCCCTCGACTCCTGCGCAACACGCTGCATGATCCGGAGGCTCCGCGGGTCCTTGTAGAGCTCCTCGTAGTTCGCCACCACCGACGAGATCCGCACGTTGAGCAAGAAAAGAAGCGCGTTGGACACCCCCGGAAGATAGAAAAACCCATACGAAAACACCTTGCCTATGAACGCAGAGAGCGACAACGACACGTGTTTGGAGTTCATCTGGTTGATCGAATAGTCGAGTGTTTTCGTCAAAAGGGTGGCAAACGCGGCTGCGTTTTCCAGCAGCGGCCCAAACTCGTTTGGACTGAAGCCTGTGCCGCCAAACTGGCCCTCCTCGATGTTTGAGCTGGACATCATCAGGCTCAAGGAGCTGGTGAAGCCGTATATGTTGCTGGTGTTTTTTGCAGCGCCGCTTTCGGGGCTCTCCGCGCCGTTTTTGCCGAGGGACACGTCCATCACCAACTTCCACTCGAAACGGGCGAGGATGCGCGAGATGGCCTCGAAATAGACCGACTTTTGCGACACGGCAACCGGGTTTTTTTTGTCGGTCAAGGCGGCCAATATTGCGGTCCACCACTTGATGAGGACGGCAACCCCGGCGGCCGCAGGCCGGTAGCAGTACGTTTTGGGCACCTTTTGGAAGATGTCGTCGGTCTGGATGCGCAAAAACACAAGGAGCGTGAGCCGGAGGTGGTTGGTCTTCTGGATTCCTGTTTTGCTGCAGAACCGCGAGAGCTCCAGCGTGAGCTTCTTGTAGTCGTTGAGAATGCGCTTGAAGTACTTTCCGGACGCCGCGGCGCTTCCGAGCTGCACCTGCGACGGATTCTGCAGCGACGAGAGGTTTGTGGACGAGGTTATCGCCGAAAGCGAGGGCATTTGGGACTGCGTAACAAGCATGGAGATCCCTGAGGACTGCGAGATCGACGGCGTGCCCCCTGGGGCGTTGTTGGGGTAGCTGAGCGGCGAAAGGGACCCGCTGGAGGCCCCGTTTTTGCCCTCGATGCATCCAGACACCAGGGCGTTTCTGCTGGGCGCCCCAAGATGCGTGTAGCCCGCGAGGGGCACCGCAGAGGCTGCAGAGCCCTCCTCAGGCCCAAAGGCAGGCCCTAGGGGGTCGAGGGTGGGCGTGCCGTCCTTGTACATGTCGACGTCTTCCAAGCTGTGGCGCGTGTGGGCCACCAAGGGCCTGTTGATCAACGAGGCCGGCTGGGGGGCCGTAAGGCCCGACGCTTGTTCGAGGACAAAGGGATCCATTGTGCGGCGGAGGCTTGCAGACATCTAGAAAACGGCTATAAAGGCTGCGCAACCATCAAGGGCGGAAGCGAGGGATAAAGTGAGCAGCTTCTGCCAGTAACGGCTGGATGGTGACGGGTCGTAATGTTTGCGTCCACGGATAAATCTGGATAAGCTGGTGGATAAGCTGGAGGAAAAGCGAAGGCGAAAAACACTGGAAACGAGAGACCCAAGCAGATGGACGAAGGTATGAGGGTGAGGACAGCTTTATCCACAACAGCCAGAGGATGTGGATGGAGGGATGGGTTGGGCTTTTGTTTTGGGCCGTTTCCACGGATGGGTTATCTAGCCAAATCGCAGAGGCTGAGAAAGCATGGAAAATTTTGCTGCAAAAGCCAGTGCGAAAACTCAAAACCTGCAGCAGACAGTAACAATTTTGCTAGAAACGAGACACAGTGCAGGGCGAAACAGGCAACAGCACTAAAATAGATCGGTGAAATAGCGGCGCGCGCCGCTGCATGGCGACGCAGGGATCACAGGGGCCTGAGGTCGCTAGTGGGCTTTGTGTGGAAGTTCTGAGACCTGGTGCGCCACTTATCGCCGGGTAAACGCCTATTGTGTCAAGAGCTGCACTAGTGCGTTGGCTTGGCTCCGATGCATTCGCCCAAAACATCCTGATTGCCATCCAATCCAGCAAGTGTCGTTTGCCTTTTGTGATTGGCCGGGCTTTTTGCAATTTCATCCTGGGAAAAGCTTATCTATTTTTACCTTGTGCTTTGCATGGTCATTCTGAAGCTCACTATGCCTTTCTAGGTCCATTTTGTCTCCCCCTGATTTTCCGCGGCAGTGAGGTAACCGGAGAAAATTAGGTTTGGCCGCCTGGCCCGCTGTGAGCCCCTGAGAAATGCGATGTATCACGTGTGTGTCTTCTGGTGCTCTTGTTGGGTGTCTCCGTTCAGTGACGGATAATTATAGAAGCGCGGCTAGGGAAGCTATCCGCCTGTGCAACTGCGGATGGAAGTTACGCTATCCTGGAAAGTTGATTTGACGTGCTAGCAAGATAGCTGTGCTTGTGTACAAGGAGTCTGTGTACATGCGCAGCAACCCCAGACTTGATAGGATCGGACGGCCCCATCAGATGGTTTGCGCTGTATATAGAAACCGGAACTCGTCGTTGCGCTCCAGCACGCTTTTTGGAGCATTTAGGTTGCTTGGTCACCTTGAGCGAGGTAATCAAAGCGTATGTGCGTCTGTACTGCTAATTTAGTCGGGGGATCAGCTCTGTTTGATTGCTTTCCGCCAGTTATTTTTATACGGTGGAAGAGGCTTGCTGATAAAGTTTGAGTGCTAGCGTGGCACCCACGTTGTTGTTACGACATTACATCCGTGGATAGATTGCACTCGTACTCACAATTCAGCAGCTAAATTGACTGCATGACAATTGCATTGTAAATACGAAAATCAATTGTAAGCATCGCATGCTGCAGAGGCACAGCCTACGTTACTTTAACGGCCGACATTCTCATGGGGAAAAGTCTTGGAATAGAATCTGGAAAAGATTTTGGTAACAAGCTTCTGTCACTTGCATTCAAGCTACGATAATTGCAATTGTGCGGGCACCATGACAGCAAAGCCGTGGGGTATTTTCAACAAAGGACGGCTGATTGGACAGAATTTGAAAGTTGTATTTCAGTAACAAGATTGTGCCCGTGACATGTTGCTCGTATAGCCAACATGAGACCTCTTGTTTGTGTTGCATGATAACTTTAGACAAGTAGAATTGCCTCTTTATGACTCTAGCAGGGATGTACAATCTAACCAGCCCGTTTACACTGCTTCTTCAAATAACCATAATATATGGCAGTTCCCAATTGCACCGTATGTGCCAATTCCAAACAGTGAGATTCATGCAAATGTCAGGCACAACACCAATTTCATGATTGCCGCACACGGGTGCGCATTACAAATTACAGACTGTGCATCACAGCTGTGAGCAACAAATTCAGTTAGCAGTTGTAGTGCTGATCTAACCGTCTATTCACAATATGTAAAGTCTAGTATAACAGTGTTATCTATACATACAAGCAATCAACACCTTTACTCGTAGAACAACATGTACGCCGCCTGCGAGTCTCCCAACACAAAGCTATCACTCACTTCAGTAACCTCGTTATCACTGATTCTCCAGTAAGGTTTTTTCATAGCTGTAGCGTTCGCAATCTTATTGCTCATTTTCTTCATTTTCTTCTTCTTCTCCTCTTTCCCAGCTTTCAGATGCTTTACACCTGGTGATCCCTGGGATTCGTTGCCAGTGGACTCAACAGATGCCGACGAGTTCAACGAAGAATACGATAAGTTCATGTTTTCTTTTAGCTCTTTTGCTAGATCCATAACACTCTTGCTGTTGCTATCGCAATTGTTCTCGTGGTTTTGGAGTATCTCTTCGCTTACTCCAGGGAGAAATACTTCAATTCCGGCTCCTTTATCATCCTCCTCTTTCTCATACCGAATTTTATCGTAATTCTTCTCACAGCGATCGTTGACCTCTTTCAACTCCGACTTGACCTGCTGAGTGTTGTTGCTAATGCTTTTCAAGTCGATTTTTGGCATGTTGCTCGTTCCTGCAAAGGCATTCACATCGCCTTCTATATTCTCCTTAACAAGGGTAGGCTTTCTTTTGTAGCACTCATAATGTCCACTATAATGGTTTCCCGTATGACGAATCACTGATTTCAACTTTAGGTCTTTATGTATGTTATTGTTGATGTTATGGACCAGATCGCTCATCGCATAGGTTGCCATATTCTGTATAAAGCCAATCAACTGTTCTTCCCTTTCCTTGGCTTGATCTATTTCCTGGCTATCTTTTGCTGCGTCTTCCTTTTGCTGTTTCTTTTTATCGTTCTCCTCTTGTTCACGGTACTCACTGGCCAATTTCCAGCTTACCACAACGTCTATGTTGTTGTCATAGGCCACTTTACACGTGTTCTTAGTTGTAAAATTGTTCTCAAAGATAGATCTGGATAGATGAACGATGAAAAGCTCAGGTAGCTGGGTTATATAGTTTGTCTTGATTATTGTAGACTTCAATTGGCTTGTCTTGAACCCATCTAGCTCATAATTCTCAATAAACGAGAGCAACTCTTTATCCTCAATGTCGTCATTGATTTTACAGAAGCTTTCTAGGCTTTTTAGCTTTTTCATGAGATTTAACTGTGGATCATCGTTTTCTTCACCCGCCTTATCGTCCGCTGGATTTTGTCGCTGATTCTTCAGAAGTTTCTGTTGCTCAATCTTCAAAATAGACTTGATTTTGCAGTTCATGCACGAGTAATCGCTGATAGTTTCGGTCTGATTGCGCCTGATCAACTCCATCAACTCCACCAGCTTCAGTTGAGGTACAGGCAAGGAGAGAATCGAAAATTGATACTTATTGATTGTAGATTTTTGAAGACATGATAAACAAGTGAATTGGGACACTCCTTGACCATAGAATGGGAATGAAGGCACAACAAGCTTTGCTTGCAACTTATTCAACGTATTTGAATCCTGTTCAGACACCGCTCGGACCAGACTTTCATCAGAATCCTTGTTTATAATGGCTGTGTCTAGTTTGGCATCTTTTTCGAGTTTCAAGCAGAAACTGATGATTCTAAGAAGCCTGAGATATTCAGTTTCGAGAGTCTGTACGATAATCTGCAACAATTCCTGGGCATCGTGCTGATTGGACGAAATGCGCGAGTTGTATATGCCGCCTATAACATTCAATAAGGGTTTTATAGAGATGGTCGAAGTATAAACAATAGGAGAGTTCAATTGGTACACATAAATGGCCATCTCATGATGAAGCGGAATCAAATTGTTAACGCTGCGGATACGGTAGAATTTGTTCTTCCGGATCGAGGATTCAAGGTGGGTGTTGATCAAATCCACTAACTGAGAATCGTCGAGGCCCAGAGAAGCGCGAATCAAAGGCAAAAGCTCTTCAAAAACAACCTGATGAAGTCTGTTGAACAGGTTTAAATATTTGACAAGTTTACGACTAGAGGACAATGCCTGAATGGTTGAGTTTGCAAAACAGTCATTGCGAAGGTTCTGTATCCCTGTGCAGTATTTGTCTATCCGTTTGTTCGAAAACATTCCATCGCTCTTCCGCTTTTGCTGGTCTTCGGAAAAAACAAAAAAGTTCTCGATCGTTGGCTTGAGAATATAGCCTCCTAATATGGCGACTCCGGTGATGATAACTAGCTTGGAGATCGATAGACGGTCAAGCGTACGCTGGCGATAGCTAGAACTGACGTGACCTATCCTGAGGGGCTTATCTTGAGTAAATAGGTCTACCACGTGGCTTATCCACCACATAATAGTCTAGTCACGGTGGTTTTGTGGCTGATTCGTGTGCTAGATGGACAACAAGAGAGGGACCCTTGATGTGAAAAGTCAAGATTTAGTGCAAAAATGGGTAATCTTGATGAATATTGGTAGATTTGAATGTGTGCGTTTGTGGCTGGAAGCACCTCGCTCTGGGTGTTTCTGATTTCGATGTCTTTAAATAAAAATAATCTCGGCCCGCCGTTTGAAGAAGTTTAACTCAAGCGGCTTTTTTTCAGTACCTGTACTAGTGGGAATAGCTAGGCTCATTGAACCACATTTCACGCAATCGAAGTACAGAATCTTTCCAGATACTTACGAGCAACCTTGGATCAAAAGTAGTTGTTGAGGTCGAACAGATCTGTGTACTGATATCTAATCTCGATACAACTTGAAGTCAATTTGAAAGAGAATGCAGCCGTCAATGGTAAAAATCCATTTGGTTAGATACCCTCTATCATGAGATTCTACAAGTATAACTCACGTGACTGTTTATGCCCATCGTCAATTTTTGCAAGGTCCCTGAAACTGCTTCAACTTGCACTGTGCACTCAAGCTAGCCCTACATTAGGTGAGAGAAATCAGGTTATTACTCATAGTTTGCCTCGATGAAGTAAAATCATTGATGTTCCTTTCGAGGTTTCTGATTTGCCTCTTAGTTTTTAGTCGTCTCTCCTTTTATCTGCGCGCATCTGACAGGTCAAAAGGCTGTAACACTTTTCTAAATTATCGCGTATTACAGTACAATGCACACCCGTCGGTGCTAAATTAGATAAAGTTGAACAAAAATCTACTCAGCAGCAAACTATGTGTTGCAGCGGAAGAATTGGGTTTCACCTCTCAATGGATAGACGAGTTCGAAGAGACGTACCTCAATTGCAATTTTGCTAAACAGTGCTGCAGTAATTGGTACTCACTTGAGAGGCCTAATTGAAGTTATTGCGACACACAATTGTCTTTAAGTTTTGAAAAATCAAGAGCGTTCACACTTGTGTAAGGTGTCAAACTAAGGAAAAGTACAGCGCGATACAGTAGAGAGCAAAACAGGCAGGATAGATTACCAGCGTTCGACATAGCTAGAGGTACGTATGATGATAAAAAAGCCACAGTTGAACTTGTTGAGTAGCGACCCGCAAATCAAGTCAACAATCAACGCTAAAATTATCGAGGTCAAAATTATAAACAGAACAGGAACGTTTAGGTTACTAAGCTCATAAAGTATTGTTAGGTATGCCATCTTGTACCTCTAATTTGGCCACTCCCCCGCCAATGAAAAATAGACCATTGCGAGATAGTATTAAACTGGTTCTGGGCTTTTGTGAAGGTGTTCATCGAGTTTTTGAATAAAAGTTCATCTATGCTGTCAGAAGACTCTCCGTTTTCGCTATCTGATTGATGTTTCTCATTGTTTGAATTGTCTCAGTTCAATCTTTTTGAATACTTTCGGCTAAACTTCAAAATGTGCTTATCTAGGTCATAAATCAGGGTCTCCTGCGAATTTTTCCGTATCTCTGCTGACTTCGCACTTGAGAATCTCCAGAGTTTTGAGCGCACTTAAGCATAAATGGAGGAATAACTCTGCATTTTTTGCTGGAAGCCTCCTTGGAGATTATACTAAGCGTTACTAACACGCACACACGTATACATCAGTACGCATAACTATGTCTTAATAGCTGATCCTTGGTGTGGGACCTTTCACATGAAAACGGGTTCCAGCTTCTTGTAACTGATATGGCTATTGTTATGCATTATTTGGCTCAAATGAAAGGTGACCCAATACTACTCTTAGCGTGAGAGTCTGAATTGGCATTTACTCTACGTCTTGTTTAGTACTTGAAAAATCAAGCAGTGCTTCGTAATGAGCCTCGTTATTTACAGTTCCGTTTACAGACAACATTGAACAGCCAAAGTTTGAGAAACATCCTGATTAACCGGCTCACGTCCAAAACAACGTCTGTTAAATTGGTTAAGACTACGGATTTGGTGTCAGAGTTCCCGCAACTTCCAAATCCCGGTTATAGCTAGTTCATGAGCCAATACACGTATTCCCTGGCACTTCAAATTGAACATGTATGAATATAGACAAAAAATTTGTCGCTTCTCCTGTTTGCTCTTGGTTCATCTAGACTTAGAAAATAACCATTCTACTATCTACACAATACCCTCGCCATTGCATCGGCGATCGTGGTACCATAGTTCTCTGTGAGAGTTTGCAGTTTTCTCAACTGCTCCCATATCAAAGCCCAGAACTAGGAAGTAAATTAGTGAAAAGTTGAGAATAATGGACAAGGTTGCAATCTCGGTTACCATTGTGAATTGACATTGATACAGGATTACGGATACGGGAAAATCTGCAGACAAAAGCGCATGCCAGTTTAGGCTTTTGATCTAGATTTCGCAATCTTGGTATGTGCAAGTAAATGAGTGAGAAATTTTAACTCTTATACTTTTCTCAAAGATCCGTCATCACATCACACTGGGAAATGTGGCAAGCAATAAGGTTTTGCTATATGTAGATAGATAGATAGATAGATAGATGAACGGGAATCTGACTCGATATGCTGAATCATGAAGACTTCCTCATGCGTCAGTCTGCATATGTAACTCAGGAAGTAAAAGCCACGCGGTGCATAAAAGTCTCTCGCAGAGGCCTGATGGCGGCTCATGTTGTATGAAAAGCACTATGTATCTATCTGGTAAAGGCTATGAAGTAAGAAAGCACTATTCTGGGGCAAATTTCTGCTCGTTATCTGCAAGGGCTCGCCTGAGACGACCTACAAGATATAGGCAAGTGGCCATCGTTGTGTAGACTATAGTAAACCCGGCTATGACCCATTGTGAGATTGCCCTCATACAATTGAAACAAAGTAGTGACTGTCAAGTCATTATTTAGTCACTACTCTTACTATTATGAAGGGTGCATCTTTGAAACACTTCATGAACCATCGTTATCTCGTATCATATATGAAGTTCCTGAAACATTGTTTCATAGACAACAGAGTATACGACAGAAATGCCTCTAGACAGCAATATTGGAGTATGCTTTGATAGATTCCTATATGAGCGTAGATATTCATTCTATACTAGTCCAGTACCGTCCCCCATAAATCGTCGCAAAGGGGAATGTGTGGTAGTAACCCGTTCTACTCACCCTCCAAAAAGAAGCACGCTTCTCGCATTTTCTCACCAAATAAAGACATTTTTTGGCTCCTTTTTTTCAAAGCAGCAATTTGAGTCTTATCTCTACAAACAACCGAGGGTCTTTTGGATGAGAAGTACAACTAATCAGAGGCAGGGCCACATAGAAATCTTCTCTTCACTATAAAACATAACAAAACAAACAGCAGCACAAAGAAGGCAAATCGTGCTAAAACTCACAGCTGTATATCTACTAAATGCCTTGGAACTGGTACGGAGTATCTGAGGGCCGCCGAATCGGTGTCTATAAGCATCTAGAGGATGCGCAAGCGCATGTTCATGGATGGCCAGGCGCCCAGTACAAAGGGTTTGATACGTATTACGAGGCACGTGTCTATATTTCCATGCCTCGCCTCAGCCGTGAAGAAATAGTTCAAATGGTTCCGAGCTTCAAGGATCCCTCGCCCCTTAGCGGAGAGGCCGATTCACTCGAGGTGATATATACTGACGGTGCGGCCAAGCACAACGGAAAACCGTACGCTGTGGCCGGATCAGGGGTGTACTTTGGACATGATGATCCAAATAACATTTCTGCCCGTTTACCTCATGATCCTCAGACTAACCAAAGAGCTGAGCTTTATGCAATCATACTTGCGCTTGTGCACATACTCGTCAGAATCAAGATCTGTGGTGTAAATACTCGGTTTGCGATTAAATCTGACTCGGTATATGGGCTCGGGGCAACCTCAAAGTGGGGCAGAAAGTGGTTTAAAAACGGATGGGTAACATGTGAAGGCAAGCCTGTTGCCAACAAAGATTTGGTACTAAAGGCTCTTATGTTAAAGGGAGATGTCGACACGATTTATCAGAATGCTGGTAAGTTAGGAGTCGAGCTTGAGCAAGTGAAAGGTCACTCGGGACACAATGGAAACGAGCTAGCCGATCAGCTTGCCCGCGCAGGAGCAGAGAAAAGCAGGGATGTGGCAACAGAGGAAATCCAGAAAAACACGTACTTTTGGATTTAGTCCCTGAGGGATACTTTCAGACTTGTATCTTCTTTATTATAGCTACAGAAATCTATAGGTTCATTTTCAATACCTACGTTTTGTAAAAGATGGGCCGCAGAGTGTTAGGCCGCAGATTGAGAGGCACACGGTATGTCAAGAGTGAGTAACATTAGTGACAGGGGTAAACGGGTTGTCGAGAGTAAAAAGCATTAAATTAGTGACAACAGAATCGGGTTGTCAAGAGTAGATAAGTATTAAATCAGTGACAGCAAATAAACTGTGTATCGAGAATAAAAAAGCATAGATTGGTGTTTGAGCAAAGCGGTAGCGTTTTGACGAATGACTCTGACTAGACAATTGACAGTCGTATTTTCGAACAGCCCGTGGCCTTAATTCAATCGAAAAAATCATCGTCATCGTCCCCATCCAACGTCCCTGCGTTGTTCTTTCTATTGAAGACAATCTTGGTCTGCGTCTGTTTGTCCTGTTCTCTGGATATCCCGTCCAAGATCTCCACAACCTCCTTTTCAGTCATCTTTCTGCGTAACTGTCCACTTTGAGCGAGCTTGGTGATGTAGTTCTCCACAGCAGCCGCACGGTCTGGTCTTACCATTTTGACTCTCAGAATTCTTTCTCTGGCTTCTGGTTCGAGCAACTGGGAGAGAATCCCCGACTGTACTTCGTTTCTATACAAAAACGTTAGTATTTGGGCCTGGGTAACCAGTAAGGCACGCTTGACTCACTTTTCGCTGGCACTTCCGCCTTGGCTGGAGTTTCTTTGGAGCTCCTGCAATCTTGCAGCCCTTATGGCTCTCAATTCAGCGTCGTCCATGGTTGATGTGCTGTATTTTGCTGTATTCTTGGTATTTTGGGTGCTTCTGAATCGTAAGCTTCGCCAATAACTCTTGGGGACGATGGAAGTTGATTTTCCTTCTCCATTCAGGGCCTTATTTATACACTGGGGAAAAAACTACAGTGGTATTTTTCACTGCCAAAACAGCTTGCATCAGAGTGTCCGTCGTTTCCACAGCCATCAGCATTGGTACCACACTACACAGGTCTTACAACCATCAGCAAGACACCCGCGGTGTCCTGACGCTGCCAAAACGTCCCATACCCCACATCTTATAAACGAGACCCCGCCATTTGCATGCGTTTAGAGAGAGTAAACGACCTAGCTGCAAACCTGCTCATAACCTCCCCGCGTGCATGCAGCAATACAGGCACACCGTCCATATCCGGGTGACTTTGAAAAAAAATTTGCTTTTTCGCGTTCTGTTAGCATAAAATGAAAATTTTTCCCAGCTCCATACAAGTGATATCAATAAAATAGCGAAAAAGAAAAAGAAAATTGAAATGAATATTTAATATCTATCCACCAGACTCAATCTGTCCAGCACAAATCGACTTCACAAGTGCTACAGGAACTCCTTGGGCTGAACGCGGTGGCCATAACAACTATACAATCCTCGACAATTTCCTGTTCAGACGCGTCACTTTCACCCATCCATCCAAAGAACCATAATGGCTGATCACAAGCGGGTCATCGACATCGATGACGACGGGACGGACCGGCATGACAGCGGGAAGCGCAGAAAGGTGTTGGACACGCTAAGCGACAGCGGGCCGTTGACGCAGGAGGACGTTGTGTATTTCCAGAAGGAGGCGATTTTCCGCAAGTTGAAGCTCTACAGAACCGAACTTGAAGTTGTCCAGCGAGAGTTGGCGACATGGAAGCTGCAGTGCAAGCTCAATCTCCAAAAGGCGTCTATTTTGGACAGCTGGTGGCTCGATATCGTAGAAACGGCGCAGGACGAGAGTGCAGAGGGCCCTGCGGCCGGCGTAGACGGGGAAGTGCTATTTGAGGCAAGCGAGGAGGATCTTGCAGGGAACAAGCTCGACGAGGTGCTTGCGTTGCGCAAAAAGGTGTTGCAGGGGCTCCTCAAGGGCCCCTCGGGCAGCGCAGACAGCGAGGCCAAAATACGCAGACTCATACATGAAATCGACACTCTCAAGATGAAAAACCGCTTGGTGTCTGAGGAAAACGGGGTTTTGGGCCAGCAAATAGCCACACTCAAGGCCGATTTTCTCGAGCTTGTGCGGGACAGGGAACGCAAGCAGTCCAAGACTTTGCCGCGCACCGACGAGGCCATGATGGAGGACAGCAAGGAACACGAAACAAACAACGACAACGACAACAGCAAAACCAAAAACCAGAAAAACACTGCGGGGACGGACGGAGTGCCGAAAAGAGAGGCTTCGCCGGCCCAAAGCCCCGGCGGCGGGGCCAAAAACGGGGCAGGCGACCGCAGTGCGGCCAGCAACCATCTCCAGGCGCTTGCGAACGGAAACGGGGCGTCTGCGGAGCATTCCGGCGCCAAAACACTCGACGGCGAGGCGGAAATGCGCTTTGAGGACCTCGAGGCCAAAGTGCTGGAGCTTGATGCGCTTGTGGTCACGTTGAACCTGCAGCTCAAGGAAGAGGGCTTGAAAACCGTGCAGCTCCAGCAGGACGTCAGCAACTGCCACTTCAAGCTCATGAATCTCACCGAGGAGGATCTCCAGAACTCGATGATCTACAAAAACCTCCTCAGCAAGGTGGAGAAGCTCAGCAGCGACAATCTCGAGCTTGTGAAGAAGGACAAGACCTTGGTGACGAAAATCGCAAAGTTGGAGAGCTGCCACGCGCAGGTGCGCGAGGAGTGCGAGGCAAAGATCGCACACGAGAAGAAATTCCTCCAGACGCAGCTTGAGAAGTGCGAGGCCGATTTGACGCGTGTCCGTGCCAACAGAGACGAGCTTATGAGCAAGCTAGAGATTGTCAAGGCGGAGAAGAAAAGCAGGGAGTTGTATGCGGATCTCTCGCAGCAGATCGAGGACCAGCAGAAGGAAATCGACTATCTCAAGGCGAACCCCATTGAGGTCCGAAGGGAGCTTTTCGAGGCGGACAAAAAGAAAACCGTTGAGGAGCTCACGAGGCAGAACCAGGCGCTTGTCATTGAGCTCAAGGAGATGGAAACCGTGTTCCATTCCACGCGGGAAAAGCTCAACAAAAAGACGCAGGCTGCGGTCTCCTCGGAGAATCTTGTGACGAAATTCAAGCTTGAAAAGAACAAGGCGGACCAGAAGTACTTCGGGGCAATGCGGGCCAAGGACTCGTTGATGAACGAGACGAAAACCCTCAAAATCCAGCTCCAGAAGTCCACTGAGCTCCTCAACCAGCTCAAGGAGGTGGACAAGCTTTCGCAGCAAAAAATCAAGGCGCTCGAAAGCAACCTCGAGAACATGAAGATATTCAACTCGGAGAAAACCCGCGAGTACGACATTCTCAAGAGCAAGTCGCTTGAGGTCTTGAAGCTGTTCGACAACATCAAGAAAAAGTACGATCTGTTGACGGTGGAGCGCAGCGGGTCCATCCAGCAGGTCCAGGACGCAAAGGAGGAGATCTACAGCCTCCAGCAGGAGCTCGAGGTGCTCAAAACCAAGTGCGCCTCCCACGAAAAGCTTTTGGGGAAGTACAGAAAGAAACTCACCGGCAGCAGTGGGGGTGCCGGGCTCGAGGAGGCCAAAGAAGAGGAGGACATGCGCATCCAGGGCTTGATATCGATAGCAAAGTGCTCTATATGCTCTACGCGCTTCAAAAACACTGCTTTGAAGTCCTGTGGACACGTGTTCTGCGACCAGTGCGTGACAAACCGGTTGTCGGCACGCTTGAGAAAGTGTCCGTCGTGCAACTGTGCGTTTTCGTACAACGATGTGATGGAGGTTCATTTATGAGACGGCTAATGCGGATGTTGTAGCTGGCGGGGGCTAATTAATCTATAGATGTGTATTCCATTTGTACCATATCAATCCATTTCTTGTAATAAAGTTGAAGGTATTGAGTGTATTAAGTTCAGGAAAGTGTAAAGGTTGATACCAATGCTACGGAGACTGTTATCAGTAATCACCTATATTTTTATCCGTATCCGTTGTCAAGGGGCAGGCGTATGGTAAGCGGGTATTGAGTGACATGTGATTGCATTATTAGTTGGAGCCTGTAGTGAGTGCGTGATATTCTGGCGGGTGTACTTTTTGTGTCCATTGGTGGGTTTTCTGAAATGGGAGAGTATTTTTTGGGATGGTGAGTGATTTTTGAGCACCTTTTTGCCCCCCTGTGTTTAGCTGTCTTGGTGAGCGATGTAGTTCTTCCGAGGGCGTCCGAAAGCCGGAAGTGACTTCGCCAAGCTTTGAGCCGACAGTCATGCAATACAGCAGGCCTGCAGGTGTATCGAGAGGATCTCTCAAAAGCAGTTTGCGAGATAACAATCAAAGACAACCCCTCATTTTGGAGATGCAAAATATCCCTCACGTGGCCACGACTATCAGTTTTCCGTTCTAAACGATTTTCAGTCAACCCGTCAAAAGGACGCACCATAGGCCAACATAGATGCGCACCCCACAGCTGTGCACCCAGAGGACGATAGATTTCAGCCCAACGCCCAATTGGCTCACGAATTGATGTATGCCACCGCGACAGCAAGGCCCAGAAGGATCAAGACGACATCTGTCCTTGTTTTTGGACCATGCACATCAGCATGCGCCCCGGCGGCTCGTAATGGACAGCCAGCATCGTCAATGCCCAACAGTTTGCGCACCATGGCCAAAAAGCATCCCCCTGAACTAACGTCATACCCTATCTGCCTGTATCTGCTTGTGCCGGGTGACCCACGATAAGTCCCCCAACCGAGCCCGATTCCTCGATACCGCGTGCTATGCGCACTCCGACAGGAAAATTTTTCTGCGCTCTTTTTAAGCTCTTTTCAGCTTCATCCTTCACTTTACAGTTTGCTGCCTTCTATTTTCAACTTTACCCTTTTTCCTTGTATCAATTAATTCGCGAAAACCTAACAGAAAAAAGAGAAATATCAAAAAACAAACGACAAAAATCACAAAACATCAAATTCGAAACACCTGGTTTTGTGCAGTCCCTAAGCGCCATCCAGCACACACACAAGCACATCGGAATCAGCAACATCCAGGTGCACCCCAGACGTCTTCCCACACGATCCACGCCTGACGAATGAACATACTGCAAGCTCCTGAGCCTCCCGCACACGGTCTCCAGCATCTGCTTCTTTTTGTTTCTTCTAGCTTAGTTGTTGCCTCAGAGAGGAAAATTTTTTCTTAATGACTTATAAAGTGCCAAAGAATGGTTGTGTCGTCGTCTAACGTTGAGAGCAACAATCTCTCGTCACACTCAGCCGAAAATCCCATCAGCAATTCCAATTCCGGGCCCCAGGCCCACAGGCCGCCCCTGCCGGGGTCTGGGCTGCTTGTAGACTACAAAAAACGCAGCGGCGTGCCGTACTCCGCCCCCGGCGCCCCCGGGGGCCTCCGTAGACAGCCGTCGCCCTCGCCCGCCAACGGCGGCCTGTACTACCGCGCTGCGTCCTACGGGGCCCCCAGCAGCAAGAAAAACAGCCCCCAGGGCGCCGAGCCCGCGGCAAAGCCCAAGGAGCGCTTTGTGCGGGTCTCCAGCGACCTGTACTACCTGGGGGCCATGGACAGCGACCCGCGGGGCGAGGAACAGCCGCACCGGCCGTTCTACGCCAAGGCCGGCCGCAGCAGCGACAAAAAGGACCCCGCAGACGGCCAGGCGCCCCAAGGCGACCTGAAGCCCAGTCTTTCCATCGACACGGCGGCACACAGCAAGCAGGGGCCCAAAACCGCGCGGCCAGCCACCCCGGGGGCCGCCTTCTACGCCGGCAGCCGGGGAAGCCTCCCCGCAAACTCCCGCAAGTACTACTCGCGCTACAGCGCCGGCGAACCGCCCGAGGAGTACAGCGGGGCCGCAGGCGGCCCGCGGGGCTATTTTGGCAAGGGAAAGGACTACTACGGGCCGGACAGCTACTACAGCAAGTACCACTACGGCGGGGCGTTTTCGGGCAGCTACGCCGGCGCATTTGCGAGCACCGGCAAGGAAATGCCTGCGGTGAGCGGCGCAAACAGCACTGCGGTCAACGGGGCCGGCCTGGGCGCCGCAGGGGCCTCCGGCAAGCACTACGGCGGCTTTTATGACCCGGAGGACGGATATTCGCCCTCGGGGAAGTACGTGCGGGGCCGCAAGTACAGTTCGTGGTACAACAGCAGCGCGGGCAGTTCTGTGGGCAATTCGAGCATCAACTACGATGCGCCGAGCAGCAGTCCGTCTCCGCATTCGGGCGAACGCCGGGCCGAAAGGGGGGAGAATATCAACGGGGAGAAGAATACTAACGGGGAGAAGAACACCAATGGGGAGAAGATTATCAACGGGGAAAATGGTAATGGGGAAAAGAGTATTGTAGTTGAAAAGAGTGACAATGTAGATATTCACGGCAAAAACACCAAATACAACCATCGCACCTTGCTTTTTTTCGCACAGGACCCCGAACTCGACCTCAACAGCCAGATAAAGACCCTTGTGAACGATTATTTCTGCATGGACGGGCAGCTGGGGGATCAGGAGAAGTTTGGGCGGATGCCGAAGTTTTTGGTGAACAAAATCCGGGCTTTTGAGGCGGAGATGCAGGAGCAACAAGAAGTGGGCGAGAATGGGCAGAGGTCAGAGAATGGCCTGCAGACGCTCCAAAAACTGCATGAAAGTGCCCTGGGCCATCAAAATCTGCAAGAAAAGGCTCTGGGCCATCAAAAACTGCAAGAAAGTGCTCTGGGCAATCAAAAACCACTAGAAAAGGCCCTGAACCATCAACAAATGCCAGAAAGCGCCCTGGACCATCAACAAATGCCAGAAAGCGCCCAAAATGCGCAAAGTGGCCTGCAGACGCTCAAAAAATTGCTAGAAAACGCCCAAAACGCCCAAAACGCTCCCGGCCATCTGCTAGAAAATACCCAAAACGCCCCCGGCCATCTGCTTGAAAACACCCAAAATGCCTTCCATCAAAAACCGCCAGAAAACACCCAAATCACCCCCCAAAGTCCCCAAATGCCCCCCCAAAGTCCCCAAAGTCCCCAAAGTCCCAAAATGGAACAACAAATCAAACCACAAAGCCCCCAGACAGTAAACACCCCAGACATTGGGCCAAAAGCAAAACCCGCACGCAAAGAACGCGCAAAAAGGCAGCCCAGAAAACAACAAAAACTCTACGTCAACATCGAGGGCCAGGGCTGCGTGTTCCCGCTCAACCGCCTCGAACAGCGCCTCTTCAACCTCAAAAACAGGCCCCGCGAGGAAATCGTGGCCCACCAGAAGTATCTCCTCAAAAAACCCGTCACAAACCTCGAGGAGTTCCCCTTCTACAGGCAGAATCTCGAGGAGCACGAGGCGCAGGGCCGCGAGCGGCTTTTGCGGCAGTTGCAGCGGCGCAACAGACAGCTCCACTACAAGCGGCTTTTGCTCCGCAAGGAGCACAAGGAGCTTGAGGAGATATGGGCCGCCAAGTGCGAGGAAAACGACGCGCAGTTGATGCGCATCTACCCCGGCTACAAGGCGCAGCTCTTCGACAACGAGTTCAAACAGGGCGGGGCGCCGGAGGAGGCGGTTTCCGCAGGCAACGGGTCCTCGCGGCGCAGCAGAAACTACGTGGCGGACGCGGTGACCTCGGAGGCGGAGTTCCAGCAGATTTTGCAGCAGATAAAGATGAGCGACCCGGTGTACCGTGCGGAGCAGCACGCGGCGCAAATCCCCGACATGACGCTCGATCCGGTGGCCAAGTACGGCCAGCGGTTCATCAGCACAAACAACTTGGTGACGGACAAGACGGAGTTCTCGCAGCGGGCAAAAACCGCGTTGCTCGACACGTTTTCGAAGGAGGAGCACCAGATGTTTGAGGAGGCGTACGTGTCGCACCCAAAGAAGTTTGGCAAGATCTCTGTGGCCATGGGGGGCCTCCGGACGCCGGAGGAGTGCGTGATGCACTACTACAACACCAAGCGGACCGTCAACTACAAGCAGTTGGTCTCCAACAAGCGCAAGACAAAGGGCGCGGCCAAAAAGAAGGCCGGGCGCGGCCGCAGCTCGCGCAATGCGTCCGGAAGCAAGGGGACGGGCGAGGCGGGCAGTGCGGAGGCCTTGAACGTCCAGAAGGACCGCGAGGGCGCCAAGCGGAGCGTTTCGGGGGTCTATTCGCCGCCGGAGACGGCGGTGGAGGACGAGGGGCACGTGGCGAAGAAGAGCAGGGCAGACGTGGCAAAGATGGAGGTAGAAGGGGCGCAAACGGAGGCCGAGGATGTGGAAATGGAAACCGTGGTCAAAGAGGAGACGGCCGGCGCGTTAGATACGCCGGTTTCGGCGTCTTCGAGCAGCACGTGTGTGGAGAAGCCTGTGGGTACTTTGTCGGTGGATAAAGATACTTCTGGTAGTCAATCAATGGATAAAGGCGGTGAAGTTGGCTTGTCGATGGATAAAGGCGGTGAAGTTGCATTGTCGATGGATAAAGATACTGTCAGTGGTCAATCCATCCCTGAACCTACTCAAACTGGTCTCTCAATCGATAAGGCTACTTTCAGTGATAAAGACACTTCTAGTGATAAAGCTTCTTCCGGTACCAAAGACACTTCCAGTGATAAAGCTACTTCCAGTGTTACTCCCATTCCTTTGTCAATCAATACCAGTACCGCTTCAATCGACGCAAACGAAAGCCCTGTGGCCTTTTCCAGCAAGGCTATGGCCTCTTCCAACAAGGCTGTGGCCACTTCAAGCCAAAAGTCCGCTGTTGTCATCAACTCCTCCTCCGAAAGCTTCACGGTGGCCCTCAGACCTTCAGCGGCCAAATCAGCTGAATCTCTTTCCACGGCCAAATCAGCTGAAGCTCTTTCCACGGCCAAATCAGCTGAAGCTCTTTCCACGGCCAAATCACCCGAAATTCTGGCCACAGAAGGTCTAGCCACGGCAAAATCAGCTGAAAACGCCAAAACAACGGCATCTTCCTCAGAATCCATTCCCCATAGCAGTCATCCCCCTAGCAGTCCTCTCAGTAGTATCCACAGTTTTGCCTTTGGCAGTCTTCTCACAGAACTGTCTACCCCGCTTGTGTCAGCTCCTAGAACTGAATCAGGGACCGTGTCAATGCCTAGAACTGAATCAGGGACCGTGTCAATCGCTTCTAGAGCCGAATCTGCCCATCCAGAGGCTTCCAGAGGGGCAGAAGGCAGATTTTCGGTCAGTTCGCTTGTAAATCAGCCTGCAGCATCCCCTGACGCCCTGGACATCCCCCTCAAGCCGTCCAAATCCTCCAGCAGCCTCTCCAAAGACAGCGACGCACACAAAGAGAAAAAAATCAAGGCGGTGTCGAGCTATTGGTCTGTAGGAGAGGCGGGGCTTTTCCCGTCGTTGCTCAAAAGGTTTGGGTCGCAATGGGACGTGATTGCCAAGGAAATGGGCACGAAAACCACGATTATGGTGCGCAATTACTACACAAAAAACGCCGACAAGGAGCACTGGCGGCCAATTGCCGAGGCGGCCGACAAATTGAGGGCGGAAACCGCCCAGAAGGAGCAGCCGCCTGCCCCGCAGGAGGCCCCGCAGCAGGGGTTCTTCTACCAGCGCAAATCGCCGAATTCCGAGGAAACCAAGCCGGCGGCGGCCCCAATGGGGATTTTCTACCAGCATCCGGAGCCTGCCAAAAAGAACAACATCAACAGATTGATCAACGGGCCTCTTGAGGCGGAGTCTGCGTACGGCAGTGCCGCTAGCAATTCGGGGGTGGGCCGAAACCCGCCTCGGAGCTCCCTGCCGCTTCGGGCGGCTTCTCCGCATCCGCACCCCCCGGGCCCGGGGCTGCTTCTGGTTGTGGTTCCGGTGCTGGCCCTCCGGTCCGCGTCGCCGCATCCGGGGATCCGGTCCGCGTCGCCCTGCCCGCTGGTCCGGTCGCTTGTCAACGAAAGCCTTGCAATCCCCTCGCGCAACGGCTCGCCGAAAACCTCGATTTCCAATCTCATCAGCGAGCCGGCCGCGCCACCGGCCGTGCCACATGCGCCACATGCGCCACCGACTGCGCCACCTGCGCCACCTGCGCCACCGGCCTTCAAATCGTCCAGAACTTCCATCATGAGCCTACTAAATACCAGCGACGCCCCTGCGCCCCGTTCCAGGGGCGCAGACACCAGTCTGGCTCCCGCAACCCGTTCCTCCGGCGGCAGTTATCGCCAGGGGACCCTGTCGCCGGTCGATTTGCATTCTAGTAACCATAGCTCGCGTATATCGACGCCCTACTACAATCCCATCACTAATGAAACCTCTGGAGGCTCCGGAGGGTCCGCAGGGTCCAATGGGCCGGTTCTCCCGTCGTTGTCCAGTTTGGGGAATTCTGGGTCCGGATTGCCGTTCCTGTTCAGATCGAACAGCAGCAACACCCGGTCGATCCTAAACTTCCCCACACGGACCGCATCGCCGCCTCAGCCACTTCTAGCCTCCAGCAGCCCCTACGGGGCGCCGGATGCGGTCTCCAAGGGCCCCTACAGCGGCTCTTCTTACAGATCGAGCTACGGATCGTCTGGGGCGGAATCCGGCCCGCCGGGCCGGGGAATGGTCTCTTCCGAGCGGTATCGCGACCCGCAGCCGCCCGCACAGCCTGTCCTTGGTGTTTCAGGCGGACGGATGCTTGGAAGCTCCAATTTCGACACCCTTTTGGCCGCAGCAGCCTACAGGCAGCAGCAGCCGTTTTCCCACCAGGGAGGGGAGGCCAGCGAACAAGCAAGGCAACAGCAGCCGCCTGCGCCACAGCTACAGCCTTATGGGCATCGTGGCAGTGACGATTTGAGCCAGTACCATTTTTCCAAGGACCCGCATAACGAGCGGTCTGAGGGATACGGAGGGTACCGGCAGTAATGATTTTTTTTGATATAATAAGGTATGAGGAGGCCTATGTGTATGAGGCGTTTGATAGGATGCAAGAGGCGTTTGATAGGATGCAAGCCCTATCTCTATCAGTGTATTATCATTGCGTTTATGCCCCTTTTTTTCACGATTTATTGCTTTCAAATTCTTTTGGTGTGCTGGAGTGCTCTTGTTATTGTGTCTATGATTTTTTGTGATGATTATTGTTTTTTTTTGACTGTATACTAATACTAATGTGAATTTTAATTGATAGTATGGTGTAGGCCCATGGTTGGCTGTCTCTATTTGTCATTTGATGCTCTTCGTGGCAATTGACTGCATGTCTATTTGCTAGCTGCAGTTACTCAATACTCTTCGTGACAACCGAATACATATCCATTTACTAACTACAGTCTTGTGATACTCTTCGTGACAACCGACTACATGTATATTTCCTTACCCCTTCCTTTTCTTCCTACTACGTCAAATACTTTCCGCCCATTGGCTCAATACTGGTACATTGCTCTGCCCTAATCCTAGCTTACACATTCCCTAGCCTAATCGCTTTTTTGACCGTCTCTCTCTGCTAAAAGCGTCTGATAGTACCCCCGGAGATGCTGCTCAATCACCTGGTCAAACAAAACACCGTTGATGAAATACCGGAACACAATATACACCGCGGTAACAAAACTAAACGTGTTGGCTGCAAAAAACACCAGCGAACCCAATATGTGCACAAGCCAGCTGTGACGGGAAACAAACCTGTTTAGCCACGAACTTGGCACTCTTCTAAGCAGCAACACAGAAAACTTGTTGTCTATCAAGATTCGCTCGTTGAACTCAATGATTATGGAGTACGCATTGAAGCGTACCCCAGGAACTTTTTGGAACTCGCTCAAAAGTTTGAACTTCTGGCGAGAAGGCGAATATAATGCATTCAATACGGGCGAATTGAGGAAATAGTCGTGCACTATTGGAGGTATAAAACTACGCAAAACGCGGGGAACTAGTACATTGCTGCCTGCGAGGTTCGAGCCTGCAGTACAGTCGACGAGAAGCGACTGGGTGGTCGATAGCAATTCCGGTCCGCCGTCTTCACCTGCTTCTTCGTCTTCTATTTGCAGCTCCAAAAGACCATCAGTGAGAGCCCAAACACAGGGTATTTGCGGCTGATTGAAATGGCGTTCGTGGCTGAAAGAGATAAGGCTATTGGCGACCGATTCTTTCACCAAAGACGTCTTGATTTGCACAGTCTGGTATTTACTATTTCCTTCGCAAAATCCATTGAACAAGAGATTCAAATCGTACGACTCGTTTTCAGAAATGAGCTCGTCGAAGCGGAGCTCTTCTAGAGGAATAGAGACAAAGGGTGCCTGTCCTTGTATTTCGTAGTTGAAGTTGACAGGAATGTACATCAAGTCCACTATGGGCCTGAAGTGCTTGTAGAACTTGTGGAACTCAAACACCGACCACGGAAGAATGAGGAGGAAAGTGACCCCGGTGAGAATCAGAAGATAGATGGCAATTCGCACAAAGCGCAAGAAAATGCCTTCGTTGGTCATATTCTTGATTTGGGGGTGTTCCAGGGGCTATGTGCTGTATGGAGGTTGGTACTAATGCAGGAGGTGTCTGGACGGGGTATTGCTGAAAACAAATATCGGTTGCTGGATTTCAAAACGGGTCACGTGACAGGCCTGGCCTGGCTAGAAACCAGCCGAATTGTTGCCAGAGTTGTGGGTAGTCTAGGGCGATTTTGAGGTACAGTCTATAGGGTGGGTCTAGGAAGTACAGTCTATAAGGCGGGTTTAGAGGGATAGGGGAGGTGTAGGGCGGATCAAGAGGCGGATAGAGCGCAAATGTCTTGAGACATTTCGTGGCCAGAGTCACAAATTGTTGTACGCAGTCATAATGTAGATAAGGGGATTTGCTAGGATTGCTGGTATTGCTGGGACTGCTGGGAGAGAATGCGGTCCGGAAGATCTTCTATAGTCTTGTTTTTAGCTGGATGGAGTTATTGGAAGATCTTCTGATAGTCGACTTTCAGAAGATCAATACGTAGATCTACGTATTTAGTCGGGTGGGGTGTTTGCAATTGTCCAGAGACGGAACGCGAAGATCCACACAATGATCGGAGTGACTCTAACAAGCAAAAATAGAGCGATTGTCTAACAATGAACAGAGCGATTGTCGTGGACTTTGCGAAAATCCAGCACTACGGAAAATGCGCCGGGTGGTGCAAATTGCCAGATAAAACAGGATCTGCGCTGAAAAACCCAACATGCATCCGCCATCGCCTACACTTTTCCATACTCCATGTGTCGTCCGCTCATAAATACAAGGTCCACTGATAAATACAAGGTCCGTTCATAAATACATGGCTCGTTCATAAATACATGGTCCGCTCATAAATACATGGTCCGTTCATACATGCACCGCCCAATGCTTCCAATATACATACATGCACCGCCTAGTCCACCCAATAATACACACATATCCAATAAAATCCTACACTTTTCCATACTCCATGTGTCGTCAGTTCGTTCTCTGTACGATAGGTAAATGATCAAAATCTATAGTGCGCCTGACGATATATTTATCACCTAATGTTTCCAATATACATACATGCACCGCCTAGTCCACCCATTAATACACACATATCCAATAAAATCCTACACTTTTCCATACTCCATGTGTCGTCAGTTCGTTCTCTGTACAATAGGTAAATGATCAAAATATATAGTGCGCCTGACAATATATTTATCGCCTAATGCTTCCAATATACATAATATACATACATGCACCGCCTAGTCCACAATACCCACATATCCAATAAAATCCTACACTTTTCCATACTCCATGTATCGTCCGTTCATTCTCTGTAGTCGACAAAAAATCAAAATATATAATGCGCCCCAATAATGATACATATTAATAAAAATGCTGCCTAATGCGTCGTGTGCCCCTTGTGGTACTTCAACCCGTTCAAGTTCTTGTACCGCTTGCCGCACACCTGGCAGTTGAACGGCTTGTCACTGTCCATCACAAAGTCCCCGTCGTCGTAGGGCTTGTTTGTCTTGGGGTCGATCACCGAAAACGTCCCGTCGGGATTTGCAAACAACTTCTGGTTCGAGTGTCCGTGCGAGCGGTGGTATTTGAGCCCGTTCTGGTTTTTGTACGTCTTGTCGCAGCCGCGCACGGGGCACTTGAACGGCCGGTTTTCCCCGTCCTCCACGTACAAGTGGCGCGCCGGATCGTCGATGCACACCTCGTCCGTCTCGTCGTCGTCCTCGTACTCGTCGGCGTCCTCGCTCTCGCTGTCGTTTTCGGGCTCCGGCGCCGGTTGCGGCGGGTTGGCGGGCTCCGGATTGGCCTGGGGCAAGCCGGCCACGCTGTCCATCTGTGCGTCCATCTGGCGGTCCATCTGGGCGTCCATCTGGCCGTTTATCTGGCCGTCCATCTGAGAGTCCATGCCGCCCTGGCTGAAGAAGTTTGCGCTGGCGCTGTTGTAGCTGAGGAGCCCGTTCTTGGGCTGCGCCTGCTGGAAGTTGTTCTCGAGCGCCCCAAGGAGGTTCAACTGGCCGTCAAAGCCAAACATGTTGCCGTTTGCGCCCACAAGCCCCATGCCGTGCATGGCGCTGTTGTTTATTATATTGTTGTTGCCGTCGGTGATCGCCGTGGTCGGCGTGCTGTGGATGTTTGCCCCCATGAGGTTGTTGTGCATGAGGCTGACCCCGCCCATCACCTGCAGGAGGTTCTTCTGGAGGTCCATCATCGACATGTCCGCCTCGGGGAGCATGCCCTCGTGGTGGGTGTCCAGGAGGAACACCTCGTTGGTGGGCACCGCCTCCATGAGCTCGCTGGGCGGCCGCCTGGCGCCCTGGGGGGCCTGCGGCTCCATGGGCGGCGACAGGTGTATGTGCGCCTCCTCGTAGTGCCTGAGGAGGTCGTGCAACGTCGGCAACGTGTTGCCGCAGCACGTGTAGTCCTTGCAGTAGTCCGCCTCCAAGTTCGGGAGGTAGTTGACCTGCGGGGGCGACATTGCCATGGCCAAGTCGCCGCTGGCCATGGCGCCGTTGTTCTGGTACTGTCCGTTGAGCATCAAGCTGCCGCCCACGTTGGGCATGTTCTGGCCCTGGTTGAACATGAGGTTGTGGCTGTACATCACCTCCTCCTTCAACCAGCTGCCGATGGTCGCCAGCCCGAACGACACCCCGCCCATGCCCTGTGTGTGGGCGATGGAGTCGCGGCGCAAGCGCGGGTTGTTCAAGAAGTTGTTGAGGTTGCTGTTGGGGTTGATTTTCGCCTGGTGCGTGTTGGAGGGGGCCCTGAAGCCAAACGTGCTGCGCTTCTGGTAGCCGATGTCGATGGGCGTCAGGTTGTTGCCGGGCGCGATGCTCTTGTCGTAGTCGTGCTGCGCGGGGAACCGTGGCGAGTCCGTGGACATTGCGCTGTCGAAGTCAAAGTCAAAGAGCTCGGAGCTGCCGTTGGGGTCCGGCTGGATGTTGACGTTGAACTCGGAATTCATTGTGAGAACAAGCCTACAAGGAAAAAAGGGAGTGAAAAAGAAGCAAAATGCGCACAAGCGGCGGTTTGGCCTGGTTGTGCGGGTGTTTTGAAGCGGGGATGCTCACGCGAGGCGCAAGAGAGAGTGGTGAGGAGCAGGAGCTGCGTGTGGTTGCTGAGAGTCCTGAGGCAATTGCGGTGTCGTCAACTGGAGGCTGTTGGGCGGGAGGCAACGCAAAATGGGGAACTGGGAGAGCACAAAAACAAATGGAATTTTTTTTTTTTTCCTTCTCAAAAAAATGGCCAAAAAATGAAATTTTCCTTGCGCATGGCCCGCATGGGGTTTGGCAGCGCATGTCCGATGGGCGCGTATGTGTGCATGGGGGGCAAGGGGGTGTGTTGGGGGTCTGGAGGCTCGGTTGAGCTGCAACTAGGCATCTAGGCGGGCCAGGCGAGGCCCCAGGGGGGGAGGGAGCCCACCGCCGCCGGGTAACGGGGGGTGCATCTGCACGTGACAGGGGGCAGCGCACGCTTACGTAAGCGCAACCCCCCCAGTTGCTCTAGCAACTAAACGCATTTCAGAAATTCCACAATCTCAACAAGGCAGTCTTCTACACATTGCTATTCACTCATCTAACAACAGCATCGCAACATCGATTCAAACCATCTACAGCATCGCAACATCCATCCACATTATCATGGCTTTGTACTACAACCTCGTAAGTATATCCCCCCTCCTGTCCTCTTTGCTCGCCACTAACCCGTGCAGATCTTTGGCCTTTTGGTCACCGAAATGTCGCTTTTCACCGTCTTGTCCTTGCCCTTGCCCTCCAAGTTCAGGGCGCCTCTTTTGCGCACAATTGCCACCCCTTTCCAGTCCACCCAGGTGCAGACCGCAATCAAGTGCGTCTTGGTGTTCATCTTGATTCTTTTCATTGACGCCTTCAACAAGGTGTATTCCATCTCCTCGGAGCTCAAAAACATGCCTCCAAACAACGCGGCGTTCGTGGACAGATCGGAGGTCCAGGCCAGACGCTTCTACGCGCAGAGAAACCTCTACTTGACCGGATTCACGCTTTTCTTGACGTTGATTCTCACCAGAACCTACTCGTTGGTTGCCGAGCTCATTGACATCAAGAAAACCGTCAGAAACGGCGCGCTTTCCGACAAGGAGTACAAGAAGTTGGAAACAAGCGGCAATGCGGAGCTCCAGAAGAAAATCGCTGCCAAGGACGAAGAAATCGCCAAATTGAAGGCCCAGGCCGAGTCGTTGTCGCGCGAGTACAAGAAGTTGTAAGTGCTGTCTAGATTGTGTTTATATACGTCATCAAAGTACTGTCTGTCCATTAGTCTATACATTATGTAATTGCCGTACAAATGCGCTAGTAAGCGTTGCTTTTGTGTTTTGGAATAAACTTGAAATCTGGCCCCGCCGGCCCCAAAAACATCTCGGTGACCTTGATCCAGTCCCTGTAGTCGTTGGACCCCAACAATGTCTCCAAGTCGTTTCTCCCCTTCCACTTAGGCGGTCTTTCGTTCAACTTGTTAGGCACTTTCTCCAAGATTCCAATTGGAATGTACCTGTAGGTGAAACTCATCCACTCGCACAAAAACCTTCTTGCCAAGGAAATCCCAAACTCGTCGCAGCCCCAATGGTCCACCGCAAAGTCCGCGTACTGCTTGATGATATCGAGTCGTTCTGTGGCGCTTTTGTCAAGATACTGGCACGTGTCAATCTCTTCAAATATCCAGGGCTTGATCAACGCCCCTCTGGCAATCATAACCGTGTCAATGCCCGGTCTTGCGATTGCCCTGTAGTAGTCCTCGTGCGTGTAGCAGTCTCCGTTCCCAATGAAAAAGACGGGTGCTCTGTCCTTTTGGTCTTTGTCTTCCTGTTGTTTTTCGTTGTATTCCTTCACAATCGACCCCACCTTCGAGATATAGTCCCAGTCTGCGGTTCTCGAGTAGCGCTGCTGTCTGGATCTTCCATGCAAGGTGATAGCCCCAACGTCCCCGCCCTCGTACAAAACTTTGCGCACGTACGATTCCGCAACCGGGTTGTTGTCCTTGGTCCCCATTCTGATCTTGAGGGTCACTGGAATGTCGCCACTGACAATGTTCATTCCTTTCAACATGCGCAAGGTTTTGGCGGGCTGCTCCAAAAGACCACTCCCCGCACCTTGTTTGTATAGCAAGTCTATCGGACAGCCACAGTTCAAGTTGATCTCGCTCACGTTTGGAGTGAATCGCTTGATGCATTCTGCGGCCTTCACCGCCTGCCAGTGCTTTGAAGCTGCTATTTGTGCGCCAAATCCTGGCTGCTCGCTGACGTGGGACTTCATCAAAGCCCACTCACTGGCTGCTCCCTGCACAAGCGGAAGCCCCATGGCCATTTCCGAAAACGTGACATCGACGTTGTACCGGGTTTTCATAAGTCTCCGGAACGGCAAGTTTCCAACGGTGGTCAAAGGCGAAACCACTTTGGCGTGGTGGTAGTTGAGCTTCTTTTTCTCAGCAATTGTGAACGGTGTTTCGATGTACTCGAACTGGTTGTCTTTTCTCTGGTTGATGACTATCACAGGCTCCGCTGCAGCTTCGCTTGATGCTTCCGCACCGGCCCCGTCTGTCTTGCTAGTAGCCTCTGCTTGGACTATAGATGTAGCGGCATTTCTTTTGTCGCGCGCTTCCTTGTTCAGATTGTTCATGTCGCTGTTGATTTTGACGAGTTTGTCCATGTAGGTTATGACTTTGTTGCTTTCTTCCAAGATCAACTTTTTTCTCTGTAAGGAATATCTATCGGCGTTGGCAATACAGTTGAGCTCCCGGGTCGCGAGCTTCGTCTTGGCGTACTTTTCCTCGTCCACAACCAACTTGCCGTCCTTGTAATGGCTGGATAGCCATCTGCATTTCACTCCCACAGGACATCTGCCATAGGCCTCAAAGTTCGGGCACACCCCTTCGAGATCAGGCGGCTTGGAGGCCAAGTACGTAGGCAAATCGTGACAAAGCCTGCACTTTTCAATGCCGAGACGACATATTCTGTTGCTGTCCTCGGGGTCGATCAACGAGGGACACAATCTCACTTCATCTTTCTTCTGAGCCAAGTCTCTCTTTTTGTTCTGGCCACGCTTTCTCTTATTGATCTTTTTGCTGTCGCCCCCCTCCGGCAGCTTATCATCCGGACGGTCCTCGGCCGCGTCGTCGTCAACAGCTGCTGCGAGCTGTATTTGGTTTTCTGAGTCTCTCACCACAAATTCGGGCTTGATCGCAACAACTCCTTTTTGCGAAACCGCAGTCTCTATCTCATCTGCGATTTTTGGTCTTTTTGATTGCTCGCCAACATCCTCAAGAACTCTCTTTTTGGCTAACTGATCTTCATTCGTCATTTCCTATCCTCTCGTTGTCTGATTGACTCTATTTGCTAGTGATGATCGCCGTCTGTATGTGAGAGCAAAGAAGGATGGAAAAAAATTTTCACTTTTTAATGTTCCAAGAATTAATGCCTTTTTTTAGGGGAAAATTTTTTTTCTGCTGCAAATATGTCTTTCGTTTGATGACTTTGTCATCATCAATACTAGCGATAAACTGGGGACTCGCAGAGCTGAAAACTATCCACAAAAGGCAAAATGGCGATCAGTGAATCATGTAATTCTGATCCCGGCAAGACCACAAGAGTGAAGATCGATCCAGTGGACATATTTGCACAATGCAAACGCGATAACAGACCGGTGTATATTGCGGGGCCTATGGTTCGCTATTCCAAACTCCCGTTTCGTGAGCTTCTCAGAGACTATGATGCAGACATTGTATACTCTCCAATGATACTTGCCCGTGAATTCGTGCGAAACCAGACTGCAAGATTGAGTGATTTTACCACAAACACGAGAGATAAATGTCTTATTGTGCAATGTGGTGCCAACAATGTCACAGACCTTTTGCGATTTGTCGAAATGATCCGGGGATACTGTGACGGGATCGGCTTGAACTGCGGGTGTCCGATCAAGGAGCAGGTCAGAGAGGGAATTGGAGCAGCCCTAATGTCGGACGCTGACAAAGTTGCTGGAATGGTGAAGGCTGTAAAGGACAAGTATGGTGATTCTGTGAGAATCGAAACGAAAATCCGGATTCATGACAACTTAGATGAAACCATCCGGTTTGTCGAGTTGGTGGAGCAGGCAGGAGTTGACTGGATTACAGTTCATGGAAGAACAAAGGACACCCGATCTTCTCAGCCTGCAAATTTCGCTGCTATCGAGCTTGTCAAGCAGAGCGTGTCCAGGGTGCCAATAGTGGCCAACGGCGACTGTTTTACGTTTGAGGATGTTGGGAAGATAGTAGCCAAGACCAAGGTTGACGGAGTCATGGCAGTGCGGGGTATTCTCAACAATCCGTGTCTTTTTTCCGGCTACTCGGCTACAAGCTGGGCAGCAGTAGAGAAGTTTCTCAATTACGCAATGGAGTACGCCTTACCATTTAGACTTATCCAGCATCATTTGAGCTGTATGTTAGAGTCTCAACTTTCGCGGGATTTGCGGAAACAGTTGAATGAATGTGACTCAATGATGCAAATGATCGACTGGATCGATGAAAAGTTTATCTTGAGTAGAATTGATGAAGAGGAGTTTGGAAAGTTTGACCAAATCAGGTACAGATAGAGACTTTTCTACAGAATTAGTTACAGCAAAAGCGCTCGATGGAACAAAACAAAACAACAATAATTAAAACAACAAAATCACCAACTAGCAAAGTCATAAATAAGTAGAACCGAAAGAGTCTAGATTTCAAGGCACACCAATGAATCAAAATCAGCATAGGAGGTAGATTTTCTCACATCATACAAATGGATTTTTACTCGTCGGACGACTCATGTACGCACCAGTGTTACCAATCGGTGCTACAAACGAGTCGTCATCATAGTCGCTGTTGCCTAGGTCTTTTTCCCTGTATCCTAACGCTTTTCCTCCAGCGGCTGCAGCTGCTCTAGGCCTTGTGATGAATGGATCGGAATAATCCTCCACGAAGGGGTTTTCTTGAGCCAGTAATTTGGTGTAATTGCCAGCCTTTCCCGCAACATGGGTCGATTGTGGATTATAGCTAGAGTCTGTCGAGGAGAAATATGTGTCAATCGAGAAGTCCTCGGCTCTGGCTTTCTCTCTTCTGCGTTTTATGAATTTTGCAATTGCATAAGATATAGACGCAACAAAAGCCACCCCCAAAATAATCGCAAATATTGAATACACAATCTCAGTCGTCGTAAGCCCCATTACTGTCAATTTGAATTATTTTTTTGCTGCTACTATATTGACATTGACATCAACAATAAAGAACTGAATGAGCCTTTTGATCTTCAAACTGCAGGTGCCAAACATATGAGATTCATATCAATTTTGAAGTACGCTCGATATGGCGCAAAAATCCAGCTTTGAATCTCAGTTTTTTGTTTGAGAATTGCCAAATCGACACCTAACAATAGATTTTTCAAATAGGCTGATAATTTTACCTTTTTCAGTGTAGTGTGTTTGGGCCCATCTGAATGGATCTAATGTGATCTCTTGATGGGATTAAAACCCTGCCAGAAGAAGATTGAAAAAATCCCCGGGAGATTTTCATGGTGATAGGGCCCTGCGAATAAGAGAGATAAAACTCGGATTTTGATGAACCCGAGGGTGTCACATTGACGGATCTAAAAATACTTTCACAGGAATAACTGCTGCCAGTAACAGCGTGAACGTTATGTTACGACAAACACAGAAGTCACACTACTCTCCGGGAAAACGTAGTTTGCAAGCCGTTCTATTATTTGGAACCAATCTAATATCAATTATGCCTATGGGCGTGAACAGACTGATTCATCATGCGACTCTAATGTGCTACAGATTTCATGGCGTGATGATAGTAATTAAAGTCCAGCATTCTCAACTACTATATGAAATTAATGAGTAGGCTTATCTTTGATTATAGCATTTACATGTCATCCTTTTGAGTTTCTTTCCTATACTATCGTACTGAGGATGGATCAAAGAACTCGCCATGAGCCTGGGCCATCAATTCGAGCGTCAAAGCAATAATCAGTCCAGGATTGTGTTTCATATCTTCTCCTTTGAGGTTTCGCCCCAGCAATGACTTTTACTACCTATCCAGAACAATGACCCGGATAGTCTAGGTGAGTATCCTCTGTGTAAATGCTAGACTCATGTCTCGAGAAGCGCTCTGAGCATGCGTCATTCGTGGTTTTCTTGTGAAAGTACTATGAGAGCCAGTGATGATGACTCGAAACTATCCAAACGCATTGAAAAAATACGAAATGGGGAGATAAGCCCTTGGATATCCGAATCCTCTATATAAGCTCAATCGCCACCTGCTCCGATAATGACGCGCGCCGTATTTTATACACCGGGGCCAAACGAACCGAATATTATTATTTTGATGCCATACAGCTTTTCATAACGTGGGTCCTAGAATCACACAGACGCGTGATAAGCTCTATACAGTAGTTTAAAATGCATGAATGAAATAAATGTTACGTATGTATACATACGTATATGTATGTATCCATCACTCTTTGTAGCAAAGAGGTCAGGTAACTGGAAGTGCATCTGAGGTAAAACATAAACTCTACAGACCGGTATTCTTCGCCACCAAAAAAGCCTGCATACCAGTGCAATAAGCCACGTGCAAAGGAAATTTGAAATGCTCGTAAAAAAGGAGTTTCACCATCAGCAGCGTCGTCAACTGATTTATATTCTAGACCATACTTCGTCGCATTTGACACCCTGTGACTCAACCAGATCTCGCCCTGTGTATTCAGCGGCCATCAATCTATCTCTCTGAGCTCTCCTCTCTAATTTGGCATGTACAGCTTTACTAAGTGTATATGCCGAGATTTTGGCCTCGATGCGGAGTAATTGGCACTGATCTTTACCTGGTAAATTGGGGAAACTCACCGCATCACCCTAAAGCAGACAAACGTACACTGTAACAGTCGGGAATATTCGATAAAAGCGCAAACCTAAGTTTTTCAAAACCCGAGTCTGAGCCTAAAGTTGCTGTGTGGTTAATCCGGAGCCACACTTAACTTCGGAAAATCACGCAACGGTCTCAAATTTATTCCGTTCCGTAACCCCAAATTAAAATATAAAGGCCTTCATTCCTCTCACATGGTTGCTTTCACTCCCATTTATTTTGCTCTCTTCTTACTTCTGTTATTCATGAACTTCCACAACTTCCTTCAAGCATAATACACAAAACAAACAAAATGTCTGACCAACAACACATGACTGAGCATCAAAGAAAGGTGCTTACTACACCATATGACCCTACCATTGGTAAAGAGAGAAAACCTGTTCCGCAACCATACTTCGACGAGGAGATGAAGAACAAGCACTTCCAATACACTTATGACAATGGTTGGGACTACGAATTCTATGTTCCAGATGAGTACAGAATCATTTACAAGATCTCCGGTGGACCTATGCAAGGTAGAAATAACTGGCAAGAGACTTTTTACCAAAGAATTCGCAAGAATCTCTGGCAAGTTAATTGGCTTGAAGAAACAGGAACAATTGTGTCTCTTGTTATTGACCAAGACGAGATGAGAGTGTCCACTCTTATCGCCTTCAGTCAGGGTCATTGGGAGCACCCAGAAGAAGCACACGGCTACAAGGTGCAAGACCTTGAGAGATGGAGAGGATTGTCGAAGATTGGTATTTCAACAAACAGATATCTTTTGCCAGAGCAGGCCACCCTCAACAAGATCTATGAAGGTCCAGGTGACTTGCCTCTCATTGATAACAGTTGGAACTGTTACTAGTTTGCTCATGATTCAATTCCATCTCTGAAGTCCTTCAGTATCTTCTAAATAGAAAAACTAATTAAAGAGAAAATTTTTGGGTCTGTTCACCATATTTTTAGTAGTCGAACTGGTATATTTCCGAAATCATCGGGTGCCATTAAGATTCGTAACCGCTAATATTTTCGCAATCATCGGGTGCCATCAAGATTCGTAACCGCTACATTTCTACTTATTGTGATTGAGATTATAGCTACTTGATAAAAAGACGAACGTTGGTATCATTATGGTATTTAGTGCATGGACCCACAGGCGCGGAAGGCAGTTATAGCGCATTCATTTCCAGCTACCTGTTCAAAGCGACTACCTGGAACATTGAAAGAATTAACGGGGTGCCGGACATTTTCGCCGAGCAAAAACAGAAGAGCAAGCGGAGACTGAAAGAGCAATCAGGTGTTGGAGAGCTGCTTCAATCAATCGCTGTAGTAGCTTTTTCTTGCAGCCGTTTGTCTCTCGAAGGGGTTGAGATACACAATAGCAAAACCATGATAGTTGCATCTTTGTGTCTACTTTCAGTGACAGGAGCCGACGGATCAAATTAAATGCTCGAAAGTCATCGACAAAAAAAAAAAAAAACGCTATTTTTCGAGGACGAAGCGAGCAATCGCTCACTCATCCTACAATAGACAAGAAGATAATAATACATCCTCAAGGGCAAACTGGTGCTTCAGCCTCAGCTTGCTAGAAAATCAGTTCAAACAATCTCCTCAAATCTTTCTCCACCTCAAAAAACCACGTTGCCCAAGAGACATTCACAAAAACAGGTACAAGTATTCCAAGCCCATTGCGTTTACACCTAAAGACCAGTCGCAACATTTTGTCAGCATGAAAGTGCTCATAAACTCCGGCGCCAGCCATGTATTCTGTATCGCGATTACAAATAAGGTTACAAGAATTAGGTTGACTAAGTAATTCTAACACGTATATCAGGTTTCAACTGATAAAGATGATGTTCATCTCTTCCTCTTTCTCTCTATCTATTTATGTTATACAGTTATTCCGTAACTAATTCTACTTATATAGTTCTTCCCGTCGAGCGTAACTCGACGCTTTTTCTATAAGGGGAAAGGTTTTATTGGGTGAGTTCTTGGTTATGAGCGATGGCGTCCTATCCTTGTGAGGAAGCCAAACAGCACATAACAATACTTGCTTCACGGAAAAACTTTGTTCAAGGAACAAGTTGTGTCGTATGGAGAAGTATGCGGTTCTTTTCTTCCTGTGTCTCCGGGGTAGGTGAGCGGAAAACTGATTTCCAATATCTTTTGAGATACGCTCTTTCCTGTTCTCCATGTTGTACGGAGAATTCGGCTATCGACTTCATTGGGGAGCCGTATGAGTGAAAGTGGGGGCGTAAATTTTTTACATCATATGCAGATGGTGGTGGCTTACCCAGGATACTGCTAGTTTATAACTACCGTTGAGTGTCGCTTGTGTGATGGTGAAAGGACCGTGATAGGTTGTTCTTATCTTGTTGGTGTCCTTAATCTCTTTGAATTGTCTGAGTAGAACTGGCTCGCCTACTTCGAAGCGTAATAGTTAGCCTTCTTGTCTCTAAGAAGCTTTAGCATATTCCTTGCTGTGCGCTTGGCGTCATATTGTGCATCGCGTTTGAGGAACATCTGCTTGTTGTATTCGCGCGTAAGTCCGATCGCGTCTATCTCGCCCGACGAGAGTTCTTGTAATTGAGTGTCGGTTTTTTAATTCCATAGTTGAATATCGAAAAGGAGGTTCCTTTCGTCCTTTCGTAAAGATATGTAAGGGATAACTTTAGATCGATCGGCGATGGCTTTGGGCATGATGAGTTTCACTCCAAATGCTAGCTCGATCGGTAAGTAGCTTATAAAGGAGGTGCGACTGTTTTAGATAGCCGTGGCCACAAAGACGAAATTTGTCCAATTCGTATAGTTGGAGTCGGTTAGTTTTTGTAAGATTTCTTTGAATAATCCGTTGAGTTTCTCTACTTTCCCGTTTGTGGTTGGTGTATAAGCGCTGCTGTATTCCATTTAATGGAGAATTGTGCTGCGAGTGCAGGGAGCGTGCCGCCTGTAAAATGTGCGCCATTGTCGGAACGAATGGTGGTGAATGTCGGGAATATCATACGTAAAATCCAAATCATGATAGTGACCGTATAATGATCAGCATTGGCCGAGGGTATGGATACTGCTAATCCCGTAGTATAATCTATCGCATTCAAAAGGTATCGGTAGTCTCTGTAGTCTTTTGGTAGAAAAGATATGTTGGCTTTAGGGAGTGGGCCGATGTAGTCGAAGTGGAAAACCGTAAGTGCTTGTTCAATACTTAGTTCTTTTAACGGTAGGGCATGGCTGGAAATATTTGTAGTAGTGAGCATTTCCACAAGTTTTGATTGTGTTGACTGCGATGAGCTGTTGTTGTAGGTGAAATATTTTCTCTATTAACTTTTGCTATCTCTAAGAGGAGTCGTGTTGTGCCATGATAATTTTTGTGGGAATTTTCGAAAAGTTTAGCAATTGTTCCATGAGGGACTACCTCGAGCATGTTTTTTGTGCCGATGTAGTGAAATTTCTTGTTTTGACAGACAAAATCATTGATAAAGTTGCTATATCTGTTGAGTGGCTGTTTTTTGTGTAGTAAACAATTCTTTATAATGAAGATATCGCTGTCCACGAGGTGGCTGATATGCTTTATTGGTGGATGCAGTTTGATAGCTTTTATTTCTATGGGTAGTGTTTGGATGCCTACCGATAGGGCGTTTCATGAAATTGGGTGTTCCAAAACGTTCTCGTCGAAGGCCGTTTGATCGTTGACGCTATAACGCGATAAGAAATCCCTAATATTGATTTCTCCTGGGATATAGTGTAACTTGGCGTTGTAGTTCGAAATGAGACGAGAAATTTGGTGCACTGGTTTGTTAGTCTGTGCGCGTTAGCATTCTGGAGTGCTAATAATGCAAGGTGGTCCGTATAGATTGAAATTTTGCTCGATAGAAGGAGTTCGTGATTTTGTAGGACCATCAAAATTGCGTATAGTTCACGCGCTGCTGAAGTATGTAAAGAATGCACGAGCATGTGATTTATGCCTACAAATGTAAACATACATGACTCATGCATATACATTCATGAGCTGATGACTCTAAAAATAAAATGTGATCAAGGCAGGACACGAACCAACGGCATATCACAAACCCACTCAGTGGGAAATTCTGAATTTTAGACTTTTTTTTTTCAAAAAATAGGCTTAAGAATGCATAAATGTGCAGCTAAACACACCAGAGTGGTGCACGTGCCACTGGCGTTCAAAAATGCCATACAAAAAGTTTTTCTTTTTTCTTGTGAATTAGTACGGAAAAACTTGAGCTGAATGTTGTAATGTAAGTAAAATCTAGGAGGAAAAATAGTTTCTACAATTTTACAAAATGTAATAACTTTTTCTACAGACGGTTTTTCCTCCAGGCGGCTTTTTCGTTACACTCAGAAAAGACTTGTAGTTTTTCGGAGAGATTGTTTTTCTCAAAGACGGACATTTCTACAGTGAGTGAAGAGTTGGTAAAAGTTGCTAGTGTTGTAATCTCACTAGCCGATCCATATTGTATCAGTTAGTTCGATTCTTACAAAGTTATAGTCAATCGCAAAATAAATATAATTTATTGTAAAAGCACAATGCTTGTAATAATAATAGTCTCGGGCAAATAATCGGTCAACGCGCGTACGCACAATCTGGGGTTTCTGGTTCAATATACTATTTCCCCAGGAAAGCCCGATCTCAAACTGCAGTATTATGGGTTCGCGAAAAACAACGTAGACACGACAAATGCGTTCAAAATCTAAATAAAACTGGTAGAAGAAAAAATAAATAAATATATAAAAAAATCCGTTTTACAACTAGTCGCCTAGTGAAAAACAATCTTAGCAACTTTTGCCAACTCTTTACTCACTGTAGAAATGTCCGTCTTTGAGAAAAACAATCTCTCAGAAAAACTACAAGTCTTTTCTGAGTGTAACGAAAAAGCCGCCTGGAGGAAAAACAGTCTGTAGAAAAAGTTATTACATTTTGTAAAATTGTAGAAACTATTTTTCCTCCTAGATTTTACTTACATTACAACATCCCCCCGTAAGTCAAAATCTCTCATGCCTGCAAAGCCTCGTAGTAGTAGGAACTGATCCGCAGCCAATGCCTTAGTAAACATGTCTGCAATCATAATGCCAGTACTCAAATGGCGTAGATCGATAACACCACTAGCAACATGAGTTCGAATCACATGTAGTCTTATATCCATGTGTTTTGTT
>JAKTZD010000093.1:0-57179 GCA_030564765.1 Saccharomycopsis sp. NRRL Y-5750
GCTGCGTCCCCTTGGAGCTTACCGCTGATCTTCAATATCTTTGATTGCCTCGATCCGGTCATGTAGGTGCCCGCACGTTGGACTAACCGAGCCCAGACTAAGACGCGCGTCACCGATTCATCCTCTCCAAACGTAGGGATCTCGCGGAGAAGAGCCTTCTCTACCTCCTTATCCATTTCTGTTGGTCCAGTTGCTTTATCCTTATCCTTGTTATCCATTTTGCTTTCTGATATCTAATGTCCTATATCGTTGTGAGCGCTACCAAGTGTAATGTCCGTATAAGTATGAAGTCCTTGAGCCTTCACGTGAATACAATATATGAAATATTATAAGACTTATATTCATCCAAACTTCGCTAATCCTTCTAACTCTAACTACTTTCCAACTTCATCTCTTTTCCTTTACTAAAAGGCAAACAGATACTCTTTTATATAATTCCCCGTCGTAGTTCGCATGTCCCGACTCCGGGTGTCCTTTGTTATTGTATAGACAATAATACGACCTATCCTTGCTATCGTTCTTATACTTGTATACTCTTTTCCAGTACTAACCGCATTCGTTCAAGTGTAAACAAACATGTTGAAGTCTTCTCGACGTCACCGTATTATTATTACATTACATTTTTTTCTCTCTTTGTGTATTGCTTACTTTCAGTACCTCGGAGTGCCAGTAGCAGTAATTCAAAACAAATAGTCGCTTCTTGACAGAAACTCAAATCAATGTATATTCATTCGCTATAAAAGATATTTTCTTGTGATATTGGACTTTAAGACAACCTATAAAAGAAAGAAACTAACTAAAGCATAAGGAAGAAACCAGAACTGTATATAATTGTATTTGCCACCCATTCGGAAGCCCATTCGGAAGTCTTCTTTCGAAGGAATGTCTATCACCAGAATATCCAGAATTTTCCTCATGTTGAATATTTGTAAGAAATGCTTACTATAGATTTATGCTCGATGGTGGTAAAACCCCTGTAAAGACAAAAAACGCTCGAACTGTCCAAATCAGAAAACAACATGTCATTGTTTCGTAGTCACTTTGTGTATTACTAACTTGTAGTAGCACCTAGTGCCAGTAGCAATATAGTCGTTTTTTAAGAGTTTCAGATCAATGTTTATTCTGTCGAACCTGCTCACTGGGATTAGTGCTAAGCTGGTGAGTCTCTTCAGCAATGGTGTATGATAATTATCTACTGAATTTATTAGAAACTAAGTAAGAAATCATAAGGTGGGAAGTGACGAGACGATCGGTTGTCAGGTGATTATCTGCTTTCATGATGTTTTTGCATGGTTCTTGCCATCTGATAGGTCAAGTGTGAGCCAATCGTGTAATATGTCGTCATAGTGTTGATGTTCCCTTATTGTGATTCTTTTAGTATGTCCTGTCATTCTGATATATTTTGACACTATTCAATTTGAGGTAGCCAAGAATCACGACTATTTCAAGCGGATGTGCATATTTCTTAGGTGAATCTCCCCAGATGGTGGGTTGTTAGGGTGTCAAGCGGGAGCAATCAGAAAGCCTGTTCATATTACAAGACAATAGCCAAAAGGCCCACAGCCTTAACAGCTGCATCTGCTAAAGTCACCAATTCAAATCCTAAGCCAGTTGCATCAAGTCTGGAAGGCCACCAACCCAAGTTCAGTAGCAATTTTTGGCAGACGTCACGATTTGGTAGTTACTTGCCAGTTCTGCAATATTATGAGCCATAAACTGATCGACTGTGAAGTGGAAAGTCGAGCAACAGTTAAATACTTGAACAAAGTACGGAGCATTGAGAAATCTAAGCAACTATATAAGGCTATAAACTGCTTTCAATAGCGTTTGAGGAGGAAGCAACATATCCGTTATACCTGAGCCATAGACAAGAGTTGAACCAAAGGCGTAACATAAACTCAATATGGCTTTCAATATTGGTACACACTATCTACATCACAAGCGTTCGGCTGATGAAATCAGAAACTTATATTAAAATAGATTTTGGGAGAAATAAAATGGTAAAGCATTTGAGGCGTATGATATTGATAAACAGTTGACATGCATGTCAACTGATAAATATATTTGAAGCATCACTAGTGATGAGGGGACCATTCAGCCCTCAATGTTCTCAAGCTCTTCGCCCTTTCTGGAACTCTCTTGCAACCATGTTTGCATCTCTCGTGATTGCAGCGCCAGCAGGTTCTTTTCAGAATGTTGTAATTCAACACTTCACAACTGCAACAGCTCCAAGGGATGATTGGTTCATCAATATTGGACATATTTGTTATGAGCTTATCCGTTATGCTTTTGATTTTGTGGTTCTCTCGAGTGTAAACAACACTCAATTTGGTTTAAAGGCTTGACGTTATAGACTGTACATGGTCTGATGAATCGAGATCCTGCAACTAGCTAGATGCGAAGATCTTATATAATTTGAGCCTCCTATTGTTTATGTATTCCCTTTTGTGTCATTTGAAAATAGGCATGTTATGTAATGAGATCCTTAAAAAATGAGTAGTGCATGTTTCACAAACCACCTGTAAGTTAGAAAAATAACCGAAATGAGAATCATGGGGATATGAGCAAATTACACAACAAGAACCTTATTACTTTGTTTGTCAGATAATGTGTTCTTGGTACTCAAACTTTGCGCAAGACCAAGAAACCCTAACTGTATACTTTTGATAAGTTATTTAGACGAGCACTGATCAGTGAGACAGATCATTACTTCCGCTGAGCTATTTCAACATGCAGATAGAAGAAAGTCGAAAATTGTTTGTGAATATCTGTATGAGTCACATGAACGCTTTTGAGGAATAATGCCTCAACTTTCATGCATAAAGGAACCTCCCTTTCTTTCTGAAGCGTACCCATTCGAATCTGTATGCAGTTCAGCTATTCCTCTATTATGGATGGGTGCGAAACTATACACATGGGAAAACATTTTTTATGACGACAATTCTCACAAAATTTGTTCTTTAGCAAGTTCCAAATCTTGCACCGACAACAATACCATTGGGATCGTTCAGTAAACATAATCGCTATCGATCTTGTCTTTTGATGGTTGATTATTTTGAACTAAGTGGCTTTCTTTTTCTTTTTGAGCTTCTAGTGATCTCACGGAAGTAAAAGTGTAAAAGAAATAATGATAGGCTACGCCATGCTCATACAATAGTTATTGCCTGGTATATTTATAACAAAATCGTTATATAGCTAATATGTAAAAACCCCTCATATCTCTGATACCTTTCTGCCCCCATCGATAGCAAGCTCCATGTCTCAATCCTTAAAACTGCAAGGGTCAAAAACAGAAAAAGAAAGAACACAGGATTATTCTGACAATCCCCGCCAAGAAAAGCTCATGACGCTACCAAATGGCACAAACAGCGTCCGCGACACACAACATGTTCGCAATTTGTGCACACGAGCTTTGAATTGTCATTGTTGATTGTGCGACATTGACAGCAGAACCATCTTTTAGCAGTAACTTTACCCTGAGCCATTTGTATAGTAGTTTGTGTAACGTAGTAAAAATGTATATTTGTTGAATTTTCTTTGAGCTTTGCTTTGCTTAGGTGAATATTGGAATGATTATGCCCTTTTGCTAGTGTTGGCATTCAAGATTTTGCCTGGTACTTATATGCTGACTAAAGCTGTGATTTTTACTCACTAGAGAAAAGTGGAAGCAGAAGTCCAAAAGTTCTCATTTCCCTGCGGGCATAATTTGGACCGTTATGTAATGTACCCTAAAATTTCTTGCATAACATGGAGTTAATTGAGGCACCGAAAACAATAATAAGAAGAGAAAATTTCTCTAAATTACGAGTCCCCATGTGTGATATTCTCTTTAGTATGCATTCCACCACGTTCTTTTGCCGCTGTGTGTGTGACTGATTCCTCTTGGCCCACACTATAAAAACACATCGAGTTCATGTAATCGTTAACCTATATATAGCTACCTACATAAGGAAGCATACAGTCATGCATTATGGAAACAAATCAAAAACGTAAACTGTGTAAGGAGTCAACCATGACCCTTGCAAACCTTCCGGCTCTGGAATGTAAGTAAGAAAAATCAAGGGACAACGATCGCTTGAAGGGAAACCATCACATTTTGGCACGGCTGAAAAGTAAGACAGACGTGTTACTCTTCCATCAAGTCGCGGTTGTGAACCCTCTTAAAACACTATTGTGAACTAATCAGAACGTACAGACGTCGGATCCTCTCTCTACTGAGATACTATTCTGAGAATTCAGTGACCAGCACCAAGGAATATCACGGCAAACAAACACACTATCATTACAAAAACACCCCAGATAGCCAATCCAAGAGCAAGATATTTGGTTATTATCTCCTTTCTAGTGACTTTTGGAGGTTCTGGCGTTTCGTCATAGAGCGATGGGATGTTGTTGGGAAGAACATTGTGATTGACACTCAGAGTACTGTAGGAGTCATATTTTGGATTATCAGATCCTATCAAGCAGTAGCCAAAGATTCCTGGCAATATGAAGGAGATCGATGTTGACCCCGTGGCTCCCACAAAGCCAAGCACGTGCTCCAAAGACGTGACTCGTATTGCTATCAAGTAAGAAAACACCACGATTGATGTCGTAAGAATAATGAATTTTTTGGTATGCAATGGAACCACAGTAGGCTTGGCAGGAGGCTTCAAAATTAAATCGCTCTCTTCTTCAATTACCACAGAGTTGGAGTCACCTGTAGCGATTAGGGACGAAAACTCGCTGTTCCCCGCAGCTCCTGGCAAAAGGGGCTGGCGAGACAGGTTGGTATTGTTTGCCCTAGGAATACTGGAGGTACTGTTAGTAGAAAAAGAACGGAAAAACTGCGAAGCAGTTCTAGGAATAATAGCAGAGCTAAAGGAGCCGGCACGAGACTCGATTTCGATCTTGTGCACAGCAATGTAATGCACTATATGATTGATGGAAGCTCTAGCAGGATGGCATTGTAGAGGATAACTTAAGGTAACCAAAATGACAATCGCAATTCTTCCAATAGTAGAGGTGATTGAGGAAGGATACAAAACAATAACATTTTCAGTGACCTTATCACCAAAAGTAAGGTATCCAGACACACCGACAAACACGTACAAGCTCATAGCAGTGCCAATAGCTGCAAAGATGATTCGATTGATGGCCTTGTCGGACTTGTCGTGGAGCTCGTTGACCAATGAGAACATGTTCTGGTGACACGTGTAGGCAAAGACAAAAAGAGGAAAGGCCGACAACATGGCCGATTTGTTAGCAGGAGGCTTAAAATAATGCACCTCTCCTTTGAGTTCCGCAGGGATGTCATGGTGGACAAAATGAACAATCACCAAAATGGACAAGTAAGCCACAGAGGACAAGGCAACCATCGATGCATACCGAAGAGAGTCTAGCTTTCTTAAAAACGACAACGGAGCAACTATGAGGAACATGATCACTGTAATCCAGAAATTACGGTTGAGTAAGTACAGATACTGTTCGTCTACGTCCCCTGCCAATGATTCAACAATTTTAGGCATCAAGTCTCCAATCACCACTAGATAAGACACTCCCACCCCGAAACATTTGATAGCAATGCCCATGTCAAAAAGTACCGAGAGCTTTGGACTGACGATCTGACTAAGAGAGAAAAACGACGCATGGCCCTCCTTGACGTATCGCGAGCACTGGCCCTGCAAGTATAGCCCTAGCATCGACAGGCATGCTGAAAATAATATCACAAAAATCCCCAATGTGATACCGTTCGCACTTATCCCATAGGGCATAGCCAAAAGGCCCGCACCAATGATGGTGTTTAGAAGGTTGACGGTCGCAGATATCTCCGAAGACATTGGTCAGGTTCACTACTGGGATAGAATTGCGAGAGGTATTGTATTGCGTACATACTACAGTAGCTCTTTATCTAGATATGATTCTTTGATACCATGTTCGATTTCTTTTGTTTGGCCAAAATTTCAAGTTTTCGTCTTACCCCATCGGCGCGGATGCGGGGCTACACCGCTCATAACCTCAATAGGTTCCAAAAGGGGGGTGCTAAGTATTGCCACAGCGCAGAAGCTTTACGAAAAGCAGCAATGGTCTACAATGGATTGTACGGCAGCTTGTAGCACAAAACGTCAATCGCCTGAGGCCAAAACACTGTCATCTGGCTTGATGTGCGACAAAATACGTTGTGGGGCAGTTCCAGCCTTTCACGTGAGCACCAACGCTTGTAACCGTATACAACTCGCAAAAAATACGAATGATGCGTTCGTTCTCCTCACATTGCAGTGATTTTGGATCTTTGAGGCGATAAATCCTGGTGACGAGCCAGAGATGACCCAGGGTGGTATGTTTTTTGGCAAGCATCCCGGGCTATTTTCCAGCAATGGAGATTTTGTCCTTTTTTGTACCGTAGTCCGTAGTGGCAGTATGCCTATTGCACTGTGCCTTTTTGCACCGCACGTAGGACTGCATTAAGACGTATTGATAACGGCAAAGAGCGGACGCATTTTCACTAGTTTGGGCCCAGATTGGGCCACGTAGCAAGGACAACCGACCCCGAACTTCCTAGCAGATACCATAACATGACATCATGCACAGCAGTAGCTCCCTGAGAGGAGTCAAAAAGCACCGATAGCAATTTCATGATTTCGATCACAAGCATTCCAGCGAACCTAAAATGCAAGCCCTCCCGAGGATTAGCAACGGAAAAAGGGTGTAAAACGGAATTTTGATGCGTTTCTGTCAAAAACAAAATTAAGCTCCACTACCCCCCTCGATCCTAGACGGATAAAACACTCGATTTCGATCGAATAGGCGGTGTTTAGGTTGCAGAGATGGGGCAATCAAGTCGGCCAAACCGATGCAAAAAAAGGCAAAAATTCAAACGTGCATGTAATGCGGAGGTGTTGGCCCCAGAACAAAAGTATATAAGGCGCAGCGAATCCTCGTTTGTGTTTGCTTTGTGTGTTAGCTAAAATAGTCTGATCAGTATACACAATTGAAGATTTTTTACTACTCTTGCGGCGCTCCAATTACACTTTAGATCAATACCACCGCCATGTTCAGAATCGAGTCGGGGAACGTCCCTAGACCGGCAAACCTCATCCAGAATGAGCGCAAGTTCACCAAATTCAACTCCCAGGAGATGTTTGAGTACCTCGAGGGCGGCGCTGAGTCCGCAAAGGAGACCAGCAGTCTTTTCCAGCTTTTGGAGCGTGATTTGGTTCTCCGCAACAAGCCCAGCTACTACGACGATGTCGGGAAAAAAGAGTTGAGAAAAACGACCTTCCTCAAGGTCAAGAAGCTCGGCTACTACTTGGAGCACGAGATCAACGAGCAATTGAAGGCCGGCGTTCCTTTTGACAAGATCGACACCCACCGGTTTGTCAAATTGATGGCGATCTACGGGATGTACGACCCGCAAGCCATCACCCGGATCGGCATCCACAGCGGATTGTTCATCAACACGATCCGCAGCACTGGTACCAAGGAGCAGCTCAAGTACTGGGCGTTTGAACGGGGAGCCCTCAGTGTCAGAAACGTCTACGGGTGTTTTGGAATGACCGAGTTGGCCCACGGGTCCAACGTCGCCGGTTTGGAGACGGAGGCCGTGTACGATTTTGACTCAAAAACATTCACCATCAACACCCCCCACATAGGGGCCACCAAGTGGTGGATAGGCGGGGCGGCCAGCAGTGCAAACCACTGCACAGTCTACGCCAGATTGAAGGTCAATGGCAAAGACTACGGGGTCAAGACGTTTGTTGTTCCGCTCCGCGACTCCAACCACGAGCTTTTCAACGGAGTTTCCATTGGCGACATTGGCGCAAAAATGGGCCGTGATGGAATCGACAACGGGTGGATCCAGTTCACCAACGTCAAAATCCCGAAAAACTACATGTTGCAGAAATACGTCAAGATAGACGACGAGGCGCGCGAAGTTATCGACACTCCCTTGGAGCAGTTGGCCTACGGGGCCTTGCTTGATGGAAGAGTCAGCATGGTCAACGACTCTTTCAGAGTTGGCTCGCGCTGCATCACCATTGCGTTGCGCTACGCCGTAGGAAGAAGACAGTTTGGAAAGGCGGAGAAGTTGGAGACCAACTCCGTGGACGGAAAAACCGTCGACGAGTCCTTGAAGCTCGAAAAGCAGTTGATCGACTACCCCAACCACCAGTACAGATTGATCCCCTTGTTGGCGACTCTCTACTGCTTGGCTCCGACCAGCCACAGGCTCTCCAAGCAGTACGACCATGTGATGGATCAGTTGCAGTCGGAGGAGATTTTCTCGAACCAGAAGTTCTTGTTCAAGGCCATTGGCGATCTCAAGGAGTTGTTTGTGACCAGTGCGTCCTTGAAGGCCAACAGCACCTGGTTCACGGCCAATTTGATTGACGAGTGCCGTCAGAGCTGCGGGGGACACGGATACAGTGCCTATTCCGGCTTTGGAAAGACCTACAACGACTGGGTTGTCCAGTGCACCTGGGAGGGCGACAACAACGTCTTGTGCATCAACTCCGGCCGCTCGATAGTCAAGTACAGAAAGGCCGGCCTCAGCGGAAAGCTCAGCAGCATTCCGGGCGGATACCGCTTTTTGGCCAAGAAACCCGCCGGCGGTGCGCGTTCTGTCGACGTGAAGGACCCAGTAAGCCAGCTCAGACTCATTGAGGAAGCCATTGCTGCTATTGCGGACAATTCGTTGTCGCTTTTGCCGAAATTCAACAACAACTTTGAGAAAATCGCTACCGAGTTGAAGACAATCTCCCAGTTCAACTGCTACAGATTGTATTTGGAGGCTGCCATCGAGGCTGCCCCATCTTCAGCCTCTTCCATCAAGCCGGTATTGCACCAGGTTGTCAACTTGTATGGTAACTACATCATCAAGCAAAACGCCTCGAGCTTCTTGAAGTTCGAGCTCATCACCAAGGATACATTGAACGAGATCGACATGAACATTTTCGGGGTTCTCTTGCCGGAATTGAGAGAGCAGATCATAGGGTTGACTGACGCCTTCAAGTTGAGTGACTTCTTCATCAACTCGCCTCTCGGCTCCTATAATGGCGACATCTACAACAAATACTTCGACCAGGTCAATCTCCTCAACAACAACCACAGCGAGTACGATTCTCCAGACTACAAGGACTTGATTATCAGCACCTTGAAGAGGGAGAGCGTTGAGGACCGGGAATTCAACGAGAAGAGCGAAGAAGTATTGGCCAAACTCGGTAAATAAGCTTGTGCGATAACCTGTGAGACGCTCAGCGTGCCTTTTTCTATTATTAGCTATGTTATAAATTCAAAATAAAAAGTTTTACTTATATGTTCATCTGTTGTACGTGTTGATTATACGTATTTGTGGGTCAACTGTCAAGTTCTATTTTCAATCTACAATAAGTCTCAACTCAAAATTGCACGTTTCTATCTACCTCAATGCACATACCTCAAAAGGCTAATAAATATGCAGCCACGGCCTAATGTCTAGAAATAGCAGCGTACCTTTCAAACACGTCGTTATTCCCCTGTTCAAGACTCGCAAAGTTATTTTTCTTTGTTCTCCGGAAGTAGATTCGTTTGAACCATTTCCAGAGTTCAAAACCCAACACATAAAGAACCGTGAATCCAATAGCAACACCCCATTCATAGCCGAGTCCAGAGTGCAAGAACACCTTGGTATTGATGACCGGAATGTAAATAACAGGAAAAACAGACACAAAGCCACCAACAATAGACCAGAAAAGGAACTTGTTGTCGTAAAGATCAATGGCACATTGTTTCCACCATGGGTTACCAGTGCCCTTTGTCATATAGAACAAACTATTGACTGGATCAACACACTCCCATGCTAAGACAAGTGCACACCATGTCATTACAGAAAACGCAGTGGATCTGCCTCTGAAGACCAAACCGCACACATCTTTATGAGCGTTCATAGAGTTGCAATTGTAACCCAAGTAGCCGTCGCCCTTACCGTAAATAACAACGATGAACGAGCACAAACAGCAAGCTGCCATCCAAAAGCCAGAGACCAACATGTCCAACAAAACCTCTTTTGTGAAAATTTCAGCGTTTGGGGGTTTGTTCAAGACATCTGGCGCAGCTTTTTGAAGACCCAAACCAAACGCAGGGAATGAACTTGTGACCACAATCACAAACAATATCTCTACTGTAGATAACGGGAAAACAGAGTTGCCTTGATCGTCTTTAAAGACAAGACCAATCAAGAGAAAGCATGCTTGTGCGATGTTTTCGGCTAGCAATTGCAAAACAAACTTTTGAATGTTAGCAGACATTCTTCTACCTTCTTCAATGGCATTCAAGATTGAAGCAAAGTTATCATCAGTTAAAACAATGTCGGAGGCGTCTTTAGCAACATCTGAACCATTCAAGCCCATAGCAAGACCAACGTCTGATTTCTTCAAAGATGGCGAGTCGTTGACACCGTCACCGGTCATGGCGCAAAACATTTTACGTCTATGGAGAGCATCTATCATTTTGACTTTAGTTTGAGGAGCACATCTGGCGATAACGAGCGGTAAAACAGGCAAACGATCGATTTCGTCGTCAGTGAGTTGATCAAACTCATGAGCAGTCATGATCATAGCTTTGGAGACTTCTGCACCATACCTAGCCAAATCTTTAGGAACAATTCCCACTTCTTGGGCAATTGCCTTAGCAGTTCCAGGGTGATCACCAGTAAGCATTCTAACATTGATTCCTGCTTGATGACAAAGCTCGACAGATCTGGCTGTTTCGTTTCTAGGAGGATCATAAATACCAATAAGACCTAGGAACGTCAAATCACGCTCGACATCCTCTCTTTTATCGGTTCTTTCAGAGATTTCTTTGCTAACAGAGATGTCTCTGTGAGCAAAGGCCAATACTCTCAATCCCTGAGAGGAGAGAATGTTCATTTGTGCCTCAATATCCTTTTTGTCGGCATCGGTGAGTTCATGTAATTCTTGATTGTCGTAATAATCATCATACTCGCCCTCAGCGGAATAATGCCAGAATTTGCAACAATCCAAAACTCTCTCAACAGCACCTTTAGTGTAGACCTTGAAATCATGTGTTTCTTTGTGCTTGTAAAGAGCAGACATTCTCTTGACAGAGGAATCAAATGGGAATTCGTTAACATGTTCGTATTGCGAATCTAGTTCATCCTTGGTGAATTCGTTTAATCTACTGGTGAAGACACGAATAGCAACTTCGGTTGGGTCGCCGTGAGCTTTCCAGACACCTTCGTCGGACTCGTGGAGAGTTGCAATGTTTGCCAATCCGGCGGTGATACAAAAGTTGACAAAGTTGGTGGGATATGGGTTTGAAGGAAGAGGTAGATTCTTGTCCTTAGACAGAACTTCATGCTTCGAAAGATAAACAGGACTATACTTGCAGAAGGTCAAATCACCAATATTTGGATTGAAGGCCTCGTTTGAATTGTTCAACGAATAGGTACCGATATTTGGAATCCAGACCTTTTTGGCGATCATCTTACCCTGGGTCAAAGTGCCAGTTTTGTCGGAGCAAATATCGTTAATTCCGCCCAATGCTTCAAGAGAGTCCAATTTTCTAACAATAACGTTTCTACTGACCATGACTCTGGCACCTACTGCCATAGTGATGGTCAAGACAACAATCAAAGATGACGGAATCATCGAAAGAGCAACGCATATCGCGTAAACTGCCACCTCTCTGTTGACATGCATCTTTTGTGAGGCCATAACAACAATAGCAAAAACCACTGCGATCCAGAATAATACAATTGCAAGCCATGAAAGCTTGATTTGCAACGGAGTTCCCGAAGATACTCCCAAAATGCTTCCACAAACGTCCTTAAGGGTTCCAAAAAATGCAAAGGCATAGTCCTTAGAGTTTGGACTGTAGTCGTCTGATCTTTTGACCTTTCTGATAAAGGAAGTGTCACCCCGTAAGCTTTCGGCGATTTTACCAATCTCGGTATTCAAGCCCGTAGCAACTACAATGCCCGAGCCTCTACCCTTGGACACTACAGACGAACTGTAGGCCATGTTAGAACGATCTCCAACGCTAACATCACCCTTCAAAGTGTCTTCATCATCAGATTCGTCGTCTTCAAAGTCACCAAAAACAACCGTGTGATCCTTTGAAACAGGTAAGGATTCTCCGGTCAATAAGGCCTCGTCGGTCTCCAAATTCATGGTTTCAATTAACCGTAGGTCTGCAGGAACTGTATCTCCGACTCTGATGTGAACAATGTCACCGGGAACAACCTCCTCGCTAGGAATAGTCAAGTCGTCGTCTCCCCTTGTTACGTGGGCAGAAGGACTGGACAAGGTTTTCAAAGAGTTCATGGTCTGTTCGGCCTGTAGTTCTTGGAAGAAACCAACAACAATGTTCAACAAGACAACAAATGTGATGACCCCACCGGAAATCCAGTCCTTAATCGCAAAGGTAATGACCATAGAGATGATCAAGACCAATATCATTGCGTTGAAAATCTGGTGGGCCAAAATAGTGAGGTACGAGACCGAGCTATCGTCACCTAAAGAGTTAGGGCCATATTTGGCAGCGGCCGAGGAAACGGCCTCGGGGGATAAGCCTTTTACAATGTTGGTGTTGAAAATTTGAGCAACATCGTCGATGGATAGCTTGTGGAACTCGTAGGAGTCGTCAACATTTCGGTACTTTTCGCGGTATACTTGCTTCTCTTGAGCAACAACGGTGGAAGGACTTTGTAAAGTTTTTTTGTTTTCTTCGATAGCCATACCAGGTCAGACCCAGATAACGCGATAAGAAAACGGCGGTGTATAATCAGCTACTTGTGAGCGATAGGACGGGTGTTTATATAATCAATGAACTTGCTGCTAAAGAATACAACAAATATTCAATTGAATAAACGGTAATGAGGGTAGTATTTGCTGGATATGTGTTCTATCGAAGGTTGTCTTCAAGATATCGAGAAAAATTTTCCTAGACCAGGCTAGGCTTTATAGGTTTTTTTCATACCTCTCCGGGAGAGTAAAACGCTGCTAAAAGCAAGGGTCGCGAAATTTGTCTTGGCAAAGCATACCTTGCTTGAGGTAGTGTGAACAACCGAGGCTGTGCAGAATGATGAAGTATGTTGCCCGGGGAGATAGCGATATTGTTGGTATAGACATGACTGCAGCAGGTATTTGTTCAATATTGGGAATGTATACTTTCTGACTATAGGCAACATGATGTAGAACGTTGGAGGAGTGATTACGTCAGTAAAATCGGGCATTAAATAGTGTACCAACTCGGATCTAAATCCGGGCATGAAAATGGTTATGAATCCCGGCGTGGAAATGGGGACGTGAATTTGAGTCATAATAATGTATGCGGGGTCCTTCTGAATAGAGCAGAACTGTAAAGATCTGCAGGTGATCATCACAAAGAAAGTCTATCAGCCATGTGATCTTATCGGAGTAGATTTGAATCAGCCATGTGATCTTATCAAAGGAGTAATCCAATCAGCCATTTTGTATACGGGTCTCAGACAAATGGGAAATGCTATCAAATGAGCAAATGTAATCAATGGCTGAGAAACGTAGACAAAGAAGTGCTATCAAATTAGTACCCGTTTTGGCTGAATTTTGTCTGACATACATCACCAGCGTAGCACTTCATTTGCTCTGCACCTGGAAAGGCATAAAGGATCCACCACTTTGGATAATGTGAACCTCTCTGTATCTTACTACAGTACCCCCCATATTGCTTTTCAAACAAAACTACATCCTCAATACACGAATACAAATAAAGACGTGTATATAATATCAGACGTGTAAAATAAATCAGAGATAAACGTACGGAAAAAAGAACAGACAAGATGGAGAAAAATAGACTAAAATAGATAGATACATATCATCAGACAGACAGACAGACAGACAAACAACTGGCCTTTTGTCCGAAAGCGGTGGTTCCTTCTGCAGTTCGATTTCATTCTCATTTCATTCTCATTTCATTCACGACGCGCCACAAGCGGTTCATGTTCGCATAGATGGTGTAGAGAGGAGTTTTTATTAGTTACTGCCAATGAAAGCTTAAAGGAAACTACAACAGTTCCCCGAAGGGAATCAAAAGAAGAGCCAGGCAAGAATGAACCCGATTATTGCCCCTGCAAGCGCAACAGGCAAAGGAATTCCCGGAGCTGCAGCAGCAGCAACTTCTGTAGAAGACAGGGCTTCGACAACTTCCTTCTTTTCGCTAGGAGCCACAGATTTCTCAATAGGGGCTTCTGTGACGGTTGAGGTAGTAGGCTTTTTGCTGATAGCTTCAGTTTTCTCCTGAGACGCCTTCAAATCGTCATTTGCATGCTCCGGAAGCTCGCCTATTGGTGCTGTAGTTGAAAAAGCAACCGAATCGTTGAGAGAATCGTCTGCGATGGATTTCGAGGCAGCAGCGGCAACAGGGGTATTTACTGGGGCCTTTGCAGGGGAGGCAGGGGCGGCAGCGGCGGAAGGGGCTGCAGAGGACTTTGTCTTGAAAATAACGCGTATTTTGGTGGATTCAGACTCGGCTTTGAACTGTTTCTCCAAAGTTGGCCACAATTGTGCCACAGTGGTTGTTGTGTTGTTCAACTCGTAAGGACAAGGCAACGAGACCACCAAGAACTTGTCTCTGCACTTGTAGTTGGCATCTGGCTCCTCTTTCAAGCCTTGCAAGACGATTTTGACTTCAAGCAGTTGTCCTGGGTTGACAACGGAAGCGTTAGGTCTGACACAATAGCTGTATGGTGTTAGTAGGAATACAAAAGGGGCAAGGAGGTTCGGATGATACGGGAGAATACTTACAGTTTAGGAGCCGTGGTTTTGACCTTGAAAGCCAAGATGTGGTCGGTCTTATTGGTCAAAACAAGCTTTTCGGTGGAGGTCTTGGTGAAAGGAGCTATAGGAAGTTAGTAAGGGTGAACTATTAAAGCTGTGATTTATTTTGGCCCCTGACTCGTTTGGGAAAGATCTGCAAAACCTCAGCAATGTATTCGGGGTACAATTGCAAGATATTTGTGTTGTTTGCATTTGCGCCATTTGCATTTGCGCCATTTACGTTTGCACCACGTTGATAAAGCCAACACTGCTGAGGCCACAAACAAACGGGGGCCTTAAACATGATACTCACGCTTGAACTCCAAAAATGCTGGACTGATATTCATTTTGTGCGGGTTTTGGACTGGGGACTGAAACGGGTCAGGAGATAACGAATACGACAAACCGACAGGCGGAAAACAATACTGATAACAAAGAGAGCTCGGCTGACGAGAAAACGGCTATCACAAAAGGTATGATGGAGGAGATCAGCAGGTATGCAGGGTTTCCTGTTCTAAAGTCGGATGCTCAGGGCAATATGATGTGGGTGGAGAGGATTCCAAACAACACAGTAGTGTGGTTGATTGTTCGTTTTTTATTTTTGCTTTTTGATTCTCAGTTTTGAGAGGATGAAAAAATGAAAGGCTTTTGGAAAAAAAGCGGATGTAATGATGTGCTGTTTAGAGCGCCCCCGTATAATAATGTGCTTAGAGGGTCGCCTGGAAATTGCTCGGGGCACGCGGGGCCCGTAACCAACTGTCAGCGTGGGGCAGCTAGCTCAAGGCCAGATTGTTGAGGGGAAAATACATAGCTGGAGTTTGGAATTGTTGACATTAACTGTCTGTGCTGGCGCAGCTGTCCCTGAAGGCTCGTGACTTGTTTTCACGGCGTTGTTGCATTACCAAGAACTAGTCGTGGTAGCCCGTCAGCGACAAGTTAGCCTGGGTCGTGAAAAATGGTCTCGTGACATGTTTCGGACGCGCTATATTTCACCCCCGCAAAGACATATACCACATCAAAGGTACTTCACCCATTCATCCGTGGAACCGGAACACGCCGTCCTCTTGGATCTTTCACCGTGAAAAGTCCAAACATTTACCAAACTTTACCGAATCACCTTACCCTCAAGGTCAAACTTGACTAGAATAAAGGCCTTCCTTCGTATCTCGAGCCCCATTACGGCCCTGAAGCCTGCCGATTGTCCTTGAAATGTTTGAACCTGATCTCATTGCTGGTAAGCTATCGTCCCTCAATGCATCTTTCCCTGAAAATTTCACGTACTAACCCTTACAGAGTTGTTACAATCTTCAAAGATCAAGCAAAGAAATGAGGGTTTGACGAGTCTTGATTCAGTGCTTTGGTCTCCAACCTCTCCAATAAAATCTTTATCCGAAGAGACATTTTTGAGCATCCTTGACTCACTATTTGGGGTGTTACGTTTGGAAAGACAGTCGTTGATCGACGCACATCGTAGCAAAAAAAACGTTTCACCAGTAGGACAAAGAGTCCTTCTATGCACCAAATGTATTAGGGGAATGCTTTCTAGAAGCACGTTAGAAATGCCGTTGAATCTTGAAAATGTCAGAAAGTCTTTGGATACAATTCTCACCCTTGTTTTGGTGAAATTGAAGGGTATTCATCAAGAAGCCATTATTCCCTTTGGAGGCCTCAATCTCCTCAAAACCATCGCACACATGTGCCGCAACCAGGAATTAACGGGTCTGTTGAGTGATAAGGACTACTGTCTGCTCATACGGACGCTTTGCATTCTCTGCAAACAAGTATCCCATGCAGAACAGGGCAACATGGCGGAACTTCTAGGTCTCGAGGCTTTCTCGAGTTTGTATCATAGTTTTGCCTCGTTGGAGTCTAATACTATGAGGCTTTGTCTATTCCAAAACAGCAGTGACTTGCTAAACTCAGTATTTGACTCTGTGCACTGCTACTTGAACAATCCCCGACAGACTCCTGCTCAGACCACCTTGGTGTTCAAGATATCCATATATTTAATGATAAATGTCAGCATAGAGTCTATACCACAGTCTTTCAAGCTTATAAAGGCACTTCTTAAGATTGCGGTGTCTTCACATTTACAGTCTAGAGGCGAAATGTACGATCAAGTGTTGATGTTTCTTTTAATAAGCTCTGATCATATACACTTCTCAATAGCTTCCTCTTTGCCTGAAATGATGAAAGATGAAAATGACCTTCCGCAGCTAGAAGAGCAGGCCGCAGATTATATTGAGTTGTTGACAAAAATTGCCAGCGTTCTTGCAAATTTATGTCCTGATCCGGTGAATGTTCGCCGATATGCGTTTTCAGATTTAGCCCTGATAGACTTCTATGACGACCCTTCTATGAAACCCGAGGATTCTCGTATTACTAACTGGTTCAATCTTGAAAACATATATCACGATCCTTCTACAATAGATCTACATGAAGCCTCTAAGAACCGCATAGAATGGCTTCTTCTGTTAACTATTTGTCGCCTTGCATATACATATTTTCTCGCAAAGAAGAAACTTTCATATTATGAGAGCAAAATAGTGGAAACCCGGAACTCAAAACACCTTAGCGATGAAGCATTGGATGTTAATCCGGGTGACTCGCAACAGGTTCTCAAAAGGCGTAGAACCAGCAGCTACACGTCTTCAACCAGGACTCCTAGCATTACTGATGGCGGAAGTGGCTCTTATAACCAAATCAAGAGAGATGTCTATATCATCGATTTATTACAACTGTCAAAGTCTTATACCGACTTTCTATTGCAGGTTTACCAAACAAGAATAGATATATACAAGCAGTTTGTGTGCAGGACATTAGTATTCTCACAAAGCGTCTGTTTGCTACACGATACTGACGAGGCCAGCATATCTCAAACAAGGAATTTGATGTCAATGTTGAAAAATGACCTTGATAACAAGACATTATCTCCATGGTTACTTCTTGCCTTTAAAGGGCTTCTAGAAGACTACAGACGTAATGTAAAAAGGGGTATCATTACTTTTGATGCTACTGTATTTGACGAGGAGTTGTTCATACAAATATTGAAATACTGCCTACAATCGGTAGTTGATGTGAAACTTTGTGATATAGCCTGCTCGACAGCAGTCTCTATTTTGGTTTATTTCTCAGAATTTACTACTGTAAATGTCCGACTTTTCAATGATAAATCATTCACACAACAATTGGACTCATTAATAGATATGCCAGAAATCAACGGACCCTCTCGATTGAATAACCACTCGATCATTTTTTGGTTTGTCTTGAACAATTTCTTTGGTAAATCCAGCAAGTTGATGAAATATTCCATGGCTGACAAAGCTGGTCTTTGGTTAGAATCTAAATGGAGTCATTTGATCCCTGCCTTAGAAAAAGACCATTTTTTGCTACTTGATAAATTTATTGTGTGGATTTCAGGGAGGGATGGCTTGACAATTACGTTTGGCGATATTTATGGCCTTGATTATGAGAAATTCGACGCTCAGCATGACAACGACTTCATCAAATACTCTCTATATTGGAATATTTGGCGCCCTTTTCAGGAGAAAGTTTTTGCATTAGCAACGTTTGAGAACAGTACTTCACCAAGAAGAGCTGTATCTTTGACCCCATTGAACCAATCGAAGGATCTTCACGTGCTTCTTGAAGCTCTCCTTGTGAAGATTTACACCTCCATGGATGACTTGGCAGTGAAAAGAGACTTTGTTGGTGGATTTGTCTTATGCTATAAGCTAGTTAATGTAGTGTATGATATTGAGGATCTCCTCACTACTCATCACTTCAAGTCAGCTAAATATCGATGTGCTAATGCGTTGGAAAGTGCAAGGACTAAAAAGAGGCAAATATCATGGACTCAGATTATATGGAAGTTCAACTCATATCGTATTGATGACGAGAGAAAACTTCAGTTTTTTGCGTCGTATTTGTTGCGCCAATACGATGACTTGAAAGTTATCTGCAATGATGAGTGTGAAATGGCTACTCTGTTCAATACTTTTCTTCGCGACTCTAATAATGACTTAGATAGGTTAGATGATGAAGATGAAGACGATATAGAGGGGCATAGTGTTATGGATGATACTGATGAATTTGGAGTGCCATCTCGATTCAATCATAAAAATAAAGCTAGCGTTCAATCCTCTTTATCGGCGCATGAAATTTTACGTCTAGAGAAAAAAATGGTGAAGCCATTGACTGCTAACTTCTTCATGATGGAGAGTTCAATAAGCCGTCATACTAGTGCACCTCAACAGTCTTTAATATTCCTAGCGAAAATTTTGCTGCATCTAGAGCTGGTGAAGAAAACGGTACTATTCGAACTGATAGTCTCTGAGTTCTTGTCAAAATTGTCAAATGAAGATTTTATGACCTGCTGCTTGCTGTTGTTGAATACGTTCTTAGATACAGAGATATGGAGTCTTGAACCAGACTGTGTGATTGAGTTCATCCGACTTATTGGAGAAAAGCTCTTATCTTGGGGAAATCAACAATACGAAGAGATAATTCTCGTGACATTGTACAAAACGTTGAAGTCTTTGGCAAAATACTGTTTCAAATCAGGTAATCAGAATTTGAAAATGGATTATTTGGACGTTTTTGCTTATGTTGTTGATCTTTACAAAAGTGAAGAAGTTTGCTTCCAGACGCAGGCATCTACAATTGAGTTTACGAAGCTTTTGACAACATGTTGTCATGCTGCAACACACGACGATTTGGTTAAAACAGACTATGCCGATTCTTTAGGAAGTATTGACTTGCTACTATATAAAATAGCCAACGATATTGACAGCAACTTTGTCAAATTATCGACTGCAGAGTATTTCACAATATTCTTGAAAAAACTTCCACGAAGCAGGGCTAAGACTGCTTACAGGGAATTATATGTGACATTTGACACACCTCAACAATCTTTAGAGAGATTTTTCACGTTCAGTTACTTCATAACGCAACTCGGATTGAGCAACTATATTGTATGTGCCTCTGGGTTGTTCAATTTATTGGAGTTTTTTGACGTCAATCATTGTCGACCTTACATAGGCCAATGCTTGAAAAAGATTGCCTATGAGGTGTACCATTATACCAGCAGACGCCCTTTATTCGATAAGTTTGGCCACGAGTTGTTGACATTCTGGTTTATGTCTGAGCACGATATCTTCGACTTTCCCTATCATTTTTTTGATTTTGAAAGTCGCGAAGAGTTTGTCACCAGTAATTGTCAGCTTCTCACAGCAATTCCTCTTGGTCTTCTTGAAAATCATGAGGAGTCGGTACGGAAGATCATCAAGATGATAAAGCCTCGCTTAACTGGCAATGAAAGTGCAAAAATCAAAGGTCTTGTATTTAATGCTGTACCATACGCAGTTGCGTTTGCCTATGCTCAAATTGCAATCAAAGATAAAATTTTGGAGAGAATTTCCAAATATTTGACCAAGACACAGATCAGTCTGTGGTTGGTGTTCATTGTCTTTGAGCTATTGAGAAATACGGACACTTCTGATTATAAACTGCTTCCAAATGTCTCCGATGAAGCCTACAATGGACCTTATTTGTTCCCCAAAAGCTACAGTATTTCGTTCAAAGTGGCTAAAGCGCTGATAGAAAAAATCGTGACTAACTTCTATCGTGTAGGCGGTAGCAGCAGCAGCAGAAACACAAGTTTTAGAGAAGATGGTACTATTTCCAAACTCTTTTGGAACGATCAAACTGTATACCTAATAACCCTCAAATTGTTCCAATCAGTAGATCAGTCTGTTGACAATAACGAGAGACTACTTAATCTTCGAAAATTGAGATTGTTGTTGTCATTAGTGGATGACCTGGTGTTCTCAAGCATTTCCTATGTGAGAATGATAACAATAGGTCTAATGAAGGTCTACACAAACAGCTTTTTGAGTCACGAAGCATATGAAATGCTTGTGGAGGTACTAAAATTTTCAATGATATTGGGTAGAAAACAATTGCAGCCGGTAATCTTAGATATAGGCCTCTGTCTTTGCGAATATGCTATCCAAGAACCTCACTCAGAGCAAACAAGTCTTGAAAAATGGTACTGCAAATATATTGGGGAGAAGGAACTTTCTGTCTCAGTATCGATTAATCAACACTTGCTGCAAAACAAGCTTTACCGAAAGCTTTTGTTATTGATGTCAGCAATATTAAATGGACATAAATTGGATAGTTCTGAGGCCGATATCGAATATCTTCTTCATGAATGTGCGGTGCTTTCCTTACAGAATAAGGAGAAACTAAACTCTTCGCTAATTGAAATCACTGATAGATCGTTGTTGAAGTTTGTGTCGTTGCTATTTGAATATGAAGCGGAGTTATCTTCGATGGAGTCGACTTTTGTGCCAAAAGAGACAATTGCCAGCTATTTGTTCAAATTAGCAGATACACAGCCATTGTCTGAGAGTTTTTTGGTGTGGAAAGCCCGCTACTTGGGAAACTACTATTCATCTTATGGAAACAAATTGAAGGCGTCGTTGCCTCAAAAAGATATTCGATCTGTTGAGGAAGTTTACGAAAGAAAAAGACCGTCTTCTATTATGATGTATATCATCAAAGTGATAATTATGCAGTTTGATCCACACACCAGAGACTCATCAACATTTGATGTTGATTTAGGACTTGCAACTTTCCTTGGTTTGTTGATTTCTTTCTATCAAAAAGACCCCAGCGAGATGGATCTCATGTTTGATGTTCACTCGATTCTAAAGGACTTCATGCCCCATATCTATCCAGCAAGTTACCCCATCTGTTATGCTCTTTATCTATCGAAATCGCAGTTATTGAGAGCTTTCCAAGACTTGACAGTTGAGCAGTTTGTTGATGGTTCCTCCATGTTTGAGTATGGAGCAGGGTTCAATGTTTGGTGCTGCAAATTGCTTCTATCGTTATTGAACGACCTCAAAAGTATCAAGTTTATGGAATCTTTCAAGTTTTTAGTTGTATGCATGAACTATAACAGAATTATTGAAAGAATCTTGCCTAACTTCATCATATTTTATCTTGCAAACTCAGGCAACAGCGGTGGCAAACTAATATGTCTTCTTATTGATAATATGTTGACCTCTTTACTTTCTTCTTCACAGACTGATGCTATGCCTGAAGAGTCTCGGAAAGCTGCAGAGTTTCTTTTGGAGTTATGCTTAAAACTTCGGGTGTCTTCCAGATGTGGACAAAAATCAACTGGTGGTTCTTTCAACGTATCAGTATTTTACGAAAGACTATTCAGGCTAGCAACATTGCTTAGAAATTGGGAAATATCTATCCATTTCTACGAGTTGTATCGCAGTGATATACAGGAGAAACCGGAATTTCCAGATAACATCAGCTTGCTTCAGGTCGTTTACGACTCTATTGGTATTCATGATCTCAAATTCGCACTACCGGTATCCGGAGACTTAATTTCGGCTATAAGTGCAATAAACAAAAGGGAGAAAAGCTCCTTGAAGCGTGTGATGCTCAACAATGGTTTATTTGACTACCATATGATGAATAGAGCACCACAAGCGAGCTTTGACTTTAGCAATTCAAATGGCGCTAATGAAGACAGCTTTATGAGTTCTATGCTTTCAACAGGGTTGAATGGACTTGCCAGACTAGTAGGGGATTACTATGCGGCAAACAAAATGGACAAGGAGTCACAGGATAGTCTTGATGGGACCTATAAGTGGGCATGGAAGCTCAATCAGTGGGAATTGCCCTCATCCAAGTCTGATTTGAGTGATAATGAGTGCTTCTATACAATTTTAAGAACAATAAAGGACCGGAAACAGGACTATACAGAGCTTTCTAAGCGGTGTTATGTATCGCTGGTAATGAAAAAAGATGATGACTTATCAAATATTCATCTCACAAACTCAAAACAGTATTTGAAGCGTCTTGGGGTACTATGGAATATTGAATCAGTAATGAAATTGAATAATAACAATTACATATACGAATATTCTCAATTTTTCAAGAGATCTAAGTGGCTTAGAAACTCTGATTTTGAAGACTTTGAAGATATACTAGAGATACGGACTTCATTGCTCGGAATTTTGGCCGAAGAAAACGATAATAATGGTGATAATGACTCCAGACAATTGTCTTCTGTGAATGCTAACAATTTGCGAGTGATAGAGTTACAAAGATATGGGGTTTTGGCGCGACTCAACGAGGCTAACCAACATACAATAAACTCCTCAATGAAGATCAAAATGATCTTGGAGAATAACTACGGCAAGCCGGAATTGTCTCAAGATTCACATCTATTCGCTGAATGGAATAGAATATATCATTTTGAGTCAGCAGCTACATTGTGGCAGCAAAACGAGCCGACGATCGCCATTAACATTCTAAAAGATCTCAGACAAGAAATTGAAATAATGGAAAAGAGTGATGTCTCAGACAATCCGGCAGAGAACGAACAACAACAAGTGATAACAAAGACCTTAATTGATACTTTGCTAGTACAGTGGCTAGACGAGTCGAAGCAGGATACTTCTTCGTCAATAACCACCCAATACATTGATCCGTACTATCAAGAAAGCAAAAAAAAGGGATTTTCAAGCCAAGGCGAAGAAGGGGCCAGTGGACAATTTTCCCTTTCCAATTTCAACTATACACGGATGTATCATACTTTCGCTCAATTTTGCGACAAGCAGCTCAAAACTCTACAATTGGACAAGGAAATTGAAAGATACGATAAAATTATCAGTAGTAAAACAAGGGATTTTCGCTCAATAAGCAGTAGTAGCACTGCTGAGGAAAAACGGTACGGTTTCAAGTTGAAGAAGCAGTTGGATGCCGATATCGAGTTCCGCCGGTCTTTGATAGCCACCAAGAGTAAATTCATTCAATACTCGATTTTTTTCTACCTCAAAAGCATCATTGACTCTAATGAGCTGCAGGAGTTCATGGATTCGGATATCGACCGCTTTTTCGACTTATGGTTGCATTTCTCGGAGATAAAAGAGGTCACAGTATTGGTGTATAGTTTGATAAGCAAAAATGAGTTCCAGTACTTCAAGATTCTCACGTGGATCAGTCAATTGACCTCCAGACTAACCAAAGACAAAACACCATTCCAGAAGCTTCTTCAGTACATATTGGTGCACGCATGCATGTACCATCCGTACCACACGTTGTTCATTCTAAAGAGTCTCAGGCTACAATTATGGAGCAATCCCGACGAAATAATGAAGAAGCGAAGCTTGGCTGCAAACGAGCTCTGGGACGACCTTATCAGACGTGCTGGAAGCGATTTTACCAAGAAATACCTCATTCCAATAGACAGATTCTGCGACGAAAGTCTTAAGCTATCCAACTACAAGGTTGCAGCGCAGCAACGCTCCTTGCTGCTTGCGGATCTTGGCAAGAGCTTGAACACCACATATTGGGCTTCTGAGGTGCAGGGACAAGTGGTGCCGTTGGCAACCTACGAGCCAATATACACCATCAAAAAAAACTGCGATTATCTGAAAGTGCCCAAGATTGTCGATGTTGTTCCCAAGATCGTGATATCCTCTTCGGGGGTTAGTAGGCCCAAGATCATGGTATTCAAGATGAGTAACGGAGCAGCCAGCAAGGCGCTTTTCAAAGGAAACACCGACGACTTGCGTCAGGACGCTATTATGGAGCAGGTATTTGAGCAGGTCAATAAGCTTTTCCGCAGGGACAAGGAGTCGCAGAAACGCAACTTGAAGATCCGTACCTATAGAGTAAGCCCCCTTGGGGCCCAGGCCGGGATGATCGAGTTTGTGAACAACTCCATTCCTTTGATCGAGGTGCTCTATCCGTTGCACGAGGCACGTGACCTGCTCAAGCACCTGCAGGCAAGCAGGAAGATGCAGCTGTGGGAGAACCTACCGGCGCAGGAACGTGCAGATAATTTCAGAGAAAAAATATGCAGCCAAGTCAAGCCGGTGTTGCGTTTTTTCTTCCTCAACAGTTTCATGAACCCCTACGAGTGGTTTGAAAGCAAGCTCACATACACACACGGGACTGCGGTGTGCTCTATGGTGGGCCACATATTGGGTCTTGGAGACCGCCACTGCAACAATATTTTGTTGGACAAGCGAACAGGCGAGCCTATCCAGATCGACTTGGGGGTGGCGTTTGACCAGGGAAAATTGTTGTCTATCCCTGAAACCGTTCCGTTCCGCTTGACACGTGACATCATCGACGGATTTGGCGCAACGGGGGTGGAGGGGGTGTATCGCAAAAGCTGCGAGCACGTTTTCCGGGTGCTACGAGAACGCAAAGACCAGATCTACGGGATCTTGAACATTCTCAAATGGGACCCCTTATACATGTGGACGATATCCCCATCAAGACGCCAGCGGTTGAAGGACGAACAGTTGTTTTCCCAGCGGTCTCTGGGCACGGATCCGGCACGCCAGGCGGCCCCTATGGCCACGCAGGCGGCAATAAATGAAAGCGACGATGCTGCCAGGGCAGTGGCGACAGTGGAGGACAAGTTAGAAGCCCAGGGCCTCAGCACCGAAGCGGCGGTACGACAGTTGATCCAGCAGGCGTCGGATATCAGAAACCTTGCGGTGATCTACCGTGGCTGGGCGCCTTTTTACTGAATTTAGGCTAAAATGGTTCTGAACCCCGTGTCTAGGCTACTGTGCTGTTCTTTCCAGGGAGAAGTTGAGGCAAGGTTTGAGGAAAAGCCTAAAAATACACGTTACCTACCCAGAGACAAGCTTGTCTTACAGCGTACGCGTCGGTGCGCTTTGCACACAATGCGAATGCGTCCAGGTTTATCTCCTTGTCTGGGCTTATTCAGATACACTGTCGCACGCACTAAAAAATTGGATGATGAGATTTTTCATGCATGAATGGACTGATTTATTGAATATTTTCTGTTTTTTCGCAAAGTAAGATGATTTTTTTTGTTTTTTCTTGTTAGGTGTGAAAATTTTATGATGTGATACTATTAAGGGGGTGAGGGGGTGTGTGTCTCAATATACATTATGACATTATGGATCTACAGGTTAGGGCCCAGGACTGGGAGAATGTATATATAGGGAGGCAAATCCAGGGGAAACACAAGTGGGATATGCGTAAGGACGTTGGAAACCCGATTTTGACACGACATCGACAGCATTAGTATTAGACGGCGATAGAAGGTGTTGGGTGTGTTTGTGTCTACTGGATATTTTGGATCTTAGGATAGATAGATGTAAGGCTATTTGAGATTTCTGTGGTTCGTTTGGTTAATTTTAGTGTTCGTTATACGAGCCGGAAACTGAAGCAAAGGCACAACAGAAATAAGTAACAGGAATACCAGCACAACCATTTGTTGATATTGTCTGATCTGGTGGCCAGATATTCGCTCCAACACTTATCTAGATATATATGCCATCTAAATAAGTAGCTAGTGTTTACCGTTTTTTAGATACTTTATCTGCTAGAGCGTCTGTTTTAACACTTGCCAATAGAGTCACTCTGATTTCAGCATGTCGTTCATCGAGGACTTGCAGATTGCCTTGATCATTCTCCTCATCGCTAGCTTTTTGGGAACCACACGTATTCACCAGGAAAGAAAGGTACACCGTCCCAAGAAAGCCCATACAGGTTCGGAAGACAGACACGGGAGACCAAAACGCCGAGAATCAGCTGTTACAGATGGATATAGCCGACATGGCCACCATACAGAGAATACACCTTCCGGACATCATCGAAGTAAGTCCGAAGAAACATGTCCAAAGAGTCGATCGTCAGTACTTCGACTCATGTTTGACAGAGTCACCAACGAGGAGAAATTACGCAGCAACTTGAGCCGGTTCATCTCTGGGTTTTGGAGCTTTGCAACCGCTATGGGGCCGTACTTTTCAATATGCTGCACCTTAATTGGATGCTGTTATTTGATACAAATCTGACATGTTGACTTCCGGCGTTGAAAGAGTTCCTGCTAATAAGCAGGGATTCAACTATAGTTGTTGACTTAGTCGCTTGAAGTACCGCAATGGACCACGTGTCTGGTCGACTGTCAACTTAGTGATTTATTCAACTATCTGTTCAGCAGCTGCCCACTTGATTATCACCCACTTCATCCATTTCGCTGTCTTAATTCGCTGTTCACCAGCTGCCTACTTACTTTATCACGCACTTCATCTTAATTTGCTCTTCAGCTACGTGCTTTGCAGTTTGTTAGACTACTCAATTGAATGGCTGTTCAACTATCCACATAATATTCGCTGTTCGACTACCCACTTAATGCAATTTGCTGCTCAATTACTACCCGCTTCACCACCCAATTAATCCAATTCGCTGCTTAAACACATACCTTATTCAGTTCCCTTCAATTCTTTCAACTGCTGACCAATTTGCTCAAACCGCATGTGACACCCATCTTTATGAAGCCATTTCTAAAGTTCAATTGCGGAATATTGCTACTCCAGCCGATACAGCGATACACACAATAAATAAACTTCCCGCAGATGCAGCCATTCCTTCAATTCTTTCAACGCAGTCTGCGTTCCCCTATAAATCCAACCCCTGGCTGGTAGATATACTATATTCTCTTTATTTCATTACACGTTATTGTCACTCAGTTCAAGTAGAGCGGTTCATAGTTATTCGGTTTTAAAAGTTGCCATCAAATCCTGATTGGATGGAACATGCATCTTGGCTATCATATTCTATTTCATCTACGTTATCGTCATTCCAAAGTAATGAATGAACGAGTTCCCCATCAATAATGCTTGGCTGCTCATATATTATATTGCATCCCCAATTCATACGTTGTCGTTACTCGTTCTCAAGAAAAGCTTTCGTCGCTATTGTAAATCCCCCTAATCCAATCCCTGATTGGCTAGTAGCTTGGCAAGAAAAGCTTTCGTCGCTATTGTAAATCCCCCCAATCCAATCCCTGATTGGCTAGTAGCCTGACCGGTAATGTCTGCTGTTATGTATTTTGCTCGGCCGGCGGATATATTTGCACGGCCGCAGATATCTCCCCAATTATTTAGCATCCCCCAGTCAAAACATTTTTTAAATCCCCCCTCAGTGCCAAATTTAAAATGATTTTCATGTCTCATTCCCCGCCTTGTCCTGGCGAGTCTTCAAAATCCCCAACTTCTCCGCCAACTTCAGAACCTCAAAGCCCTCGCGCTGTGGATCGTACTGCGCCCCGCGGGGCTGGATGTTGCGGAGCCGGTTCAAATTGCCCGTCACGCGCGAGTTCATGCGGTTGGCATGCCCAGGCGGCTCTGCGGGGCTGTCGGAGTGCGGCTGGGACGCCCCGGCGCCCTGCGCAAGCTGTTTGCGCAACGTGGCCGAGAAATTGGGCACAGAGGGCACTACGCTGTACTTGCGCTTGCCAGAGTTGGACAAATTGACCTCCTTCATGCGCTTGGTGTACTTGAACTTGTCCACCTTGAAGAACCAGTCCTCCGGCTCGCTGTACTCGTAGAGCGACCAGTCGACGCCGTAGGGCTTGGGCTCGAGAATATAGAGCGAGTGCAAGGGAATGTCCAAGTCGCCAATGTACTCCTTTTCGATGTTCAAAAAATAGCCGAGCAAGATGCGCGAAACCACCCGGTGGGTGATGAGGAGAAGGTGGTCCTCGGAGCGCTCGATTTCCGTGATAATTGGCTTGAGCCGGTTGATGACGTCCAAATAGGACTCCCCGCCTAGCCCAGGGTACCTGTACTTGAGCTTGTCGTTGATGCGGGCCTCGTACTCTGCGGGGAAGCGCGCCTGGATCTCCTGGTAGGTCATGCCCTCCATTTTGCCAGCTCCAAGCTCGTCGAGCATTTTCATCTGCTTGACAAAGTACTCGTTTTCGTTGAAGAACTCGGCTGTCTGGACAGCGCGTTTCAACATGGAGGTCCATACGCAGAACGTAGGCTCTTGAAACAGGTCGGTGTCGGTACCGCCGGGTTGGTATACGGTACCGTCATTCTGGTATACGTTTCGCGCGCCGTCATTTTGGTGTTTTTTCTCGCTTCGCGCGCCGTCGTTTTGGTGTTTTTGCGCCCCGCCCTGTTGGTGTATTTTCTCCACAAGCTGCCGGTGCAGCTCCCGCTGCCGCCGCGCAAACTCCGCCTTCTGGAACCCAATGAACCGCGCCAAGGTGCGGGCAAACCGGCGCCCCCGGGCCGTGAGTTCCGAGTCTCCGCCGATTCGCCCCGCAACGTTGTCGAAGCTCTCGCCGTGCCGCGTGATGCAGATGAGCCGCTCCTTGAGGTTGAAGTTAAGAAGAAAGTAGATGGCCTGCGAGGCAAGAAAGCCCTGGATGTTGTACGTGACTATCTTCTTGCCCACGTTGATCATCTTGACGTACTGGATGTTGGCGTCGTTGCGGTAGAACTGCTCCTCAAAGTCGCCAATGGTCTCGTACACCTTCTCGTAGTTGCGGAGCCGCCCCGTGAAGTCCCGGAGGGCTAGCTCGGGGTCCATGCGCCGGTAGTCCGGCCCGGAAAGCTTGAGCCGGATGTTCTGGTCGATGAGCTTCTGGTCGTCGCACACCGACTCGAGAAAGAGAATCCGCAACTGGTGGGCGGACCGCCGGTTGATGCGCCGGACAATCTTGTCGCGGCGCTTGCGGGTGGTGTTTGTTGCGTCGAAAATGCCCACCGAGCCGCTCCCGTCGATGACGTAGTCGAGCATCTGGTCAAGGGTGTCCATGGCCCACTTCTCGCGCATTTTCACCGACTGCTTGTTGTCGGGGGCGAAAAAACTCGCCTCGTGCAGCGTGTGGTCAGAAGCCCGGGGCTCGGGCTCCTGGTCACGTGACGCGACACGTGACAAGGCGCCTGGCAGGCACTCGGCGAGATTCTCGCGCGAGGCCTCGTTGCTGGCCCGGCCGCTGTTGGGCAAGTCCGGCAACGGCATGGCGGAAGGGCCGAGGTTGTCCGTGTCCGCACTGCGCCGCGTGTTGCCCACATTGAAGATCCGGCACTCGTGCTGCGACCAGTTGAGATACCGGGCGAGTTTGTTGGTGAGATACGACTTTCCGCGCGCTGGAAGGCCCACCATGACAATAACAAGCTTCGAGGCAATATCCTTGGCGGCAATGACCCCGTCGGGGGACGATTTGGACCTGGTGAGCCCTGGGACGTCCAAGGTGGTTGCTCTTCTTTTGGGAGGCGCCTTTTGCGACCGGACCACAACCTCCGCAAGCTCTTCGTCGGAGGTTTCGATGGCCTTTTCGAGCGAGTCGCACGGCGAAAGGCCGTCCTCGTCCGCCTCGTCCACCGGAAATGCCGAGGCGTCCAAGGACATGGCGGAGATGCTGTGGAGCGGCTTGTGTTCCTTGTCTGTGGAGCCCAATTCGGGCGAAAGCTGGAACGGGGTGTCGCTCAAGGGTCTTTTTTTGAACGCAGGCAACGCCAAGTGGTCGCTGTAGTTCGGAATGTGGAATTCGGGGCCGGCTGGAAGGCCGGGATGGCTGGGACGGTCCGAAACATCGTCATCGGAGACGAGTGCGTCGTCCAAACTGGGACTGGCGTTGAGGCAAGGCGTGGGCTCTGGCATTGTGAATGTAAGATGCAGGTCGCTGTTGGTGTGTTGTCGAACGGGCCGCAGTAACGCCCAGACACGTCTCCACAACAGAAAAGATAAATTTGCTATCCAGCCATTATCTGTCAATTTTCCATCGCAGACCCATCAACTGACTGTCCCAGGGTCCAGCCCGGCGGGCTGTGCCAGGCGGCTGGGCCATGCGGGCTGATGCGCGGCGCACGTGATGCTTTTGTCCAGACAAATGTTCTGGCGCGATGGGCACGCAGCAAAAGGAGAAAAGTGCCACAAACACACTGCATCCCTTGCGGGCTTTTGAACATATTGATGTGTCCCCTGGACTGCCAGCACAATACACACATCAGAATGCCGTTGCAAATTGAAAATCTTGCCCAGAACGCCACCGTGCACATCCCTGAGGTGTTGGTGCACGGGACGTCCAGCGAGAAGTACGGCATCGTCCAGGTGAACCACCACAAGGAGCAGTTTCCGCCGCAGTGTTTCGAGGTCAACAGCGGGGTGTTCAAGCTTTTGGTGCACCTTGAGCCCGGGGTCAACAACGTGGTGTTCACGCAGTTCTCAGGCAGATTTGTCAACGGGTTTCCCCAGTTCGACGCCCAGTCCAAGTACCCGCCTATCTCCATGCACTTCACAATCAACTACCAGGAGATGGCCGAAAACCCCCCAATCCATCTCTGTCTTCTTGTGGCGTGCGACTCGCCCTTGGTGTTCGACTCGCCCGACTACAAACGGCTCCACGAGGGCAACGGCCTTGAGGCGGCCGTCAGAAAGCTCAGATTTGGGGGGAGACTCATGCAGGCCTTCACAAGCGAGCAGATGTTGCGCAACGGGTTCGGAAGCAGATGTTTCCGGTTTGTCGAGGAGGAGGCCGCCGACACCCTCTCCGCAAGGGAGAACCGCACGAGAAAGACCATCAAAGTGCACGTGGTCAGAATGAAGCAAACAGTTGCCCAGATCAGAGATCCAAACGTCGCCCAGCAGAATCCAGCAGGGAACAACACCGGGGCCTTGTTTGGCTGGGCCGCGGACGCCTTGAAGGACTTTGGCGGGCCGTTCAGCGCTAAACCGGTCCAGGCGGCCTGTATGATCATGGACGCCCACTGGGACCCGCGCGCAAAGCTTCTTTTGGGACATGCAGCCCTCGGCGGGTCGGCGCGGGACATCCAGTTGGCGATCTTTGGGTCGCAGGGGCTCTGGGCGTGGCCAAACAACTACGAGGAGCTCTTCCGCTGTTTCAGCGACTGCACAAAAACCGACACTTCCAAGGTTGTCAACGACTGCAACGAGTGCGGCTGCGCATGGGAGGCCTTGAACATCTCCTTGGGGGCGTTTTTGCACGAAATCGGCCACAGCTTGGGCTGTCCGCACCAGGAAAACGGAATCATGCTCCGGTCCTACGTGACGCTCAACAGATCGTTTATGAGCCGCGAATTTCCGTGCATCCGCACCCGTTCGCAGGGCTACGAGCCGGTGAAGACTCTGGACGAGTGCGGCTGGCACCACCTCGATATCGTCCGCTTTTTGTACCACCCGGCCTTCCGGTTGCCGGTGGACTTCCAGGACGAAACCATCCCCAGGGACGCGTGGCAGATCGCCTCCAGTCCCTCCTACAACGCCGTCAGCGAGTCTGCTCTTTTGGTGCGCTCCAACACCGGGATTTACCTTGTGGAAATATACGTAGATGGCGAGGGCGAGCACCCAAAGGGCTGGATCGAGTTCTTTCCGAAACGCGCCTCTGGGAACCGCGCGCCTGGCCCCCAGAAGGAGCTAGTGCTCAGCTGGGACGCCTTGCAGGACGCATTGCTTCCTCAGCACCGAAACCGGAAATTGAAGCTCGGATTCCGTGCTGTAGGGCTCGCACAGGCCGAGCTTGACGATTTCTTGGGCTTTTTGCACAACACGGTCAAAAGCGACTTTGGGCTTGGACGCGGGCCGCTTGTGGGCTACAAGACCCAGCTTCTTGGGGGGAAAACCCCTAGAGCGTCCGTGTTGGTGCCTATGATGCCTGGATACTGCCAGAGCATCCGGGTCTACTTTGGGCTTGCTTTGGACGGCATAGCTTTCATCTACCAGTCCGGCGGCGGCCATCGCCAGAACGTGTTTGGCTTTGTGACCAACAACTACGCGGACTTTGCCCTCAAGGAAGGCGAGATTGTTGCGCGAATCAACGTGAGATCCGGGGCATGGATAGATGCGGTTCAGTTTGTGACAAATACCGGGCGGGTCAGCAGATGGTTTGGAAAGGCGGACGGCGGAGGATCCACGGAAATCAACCCTCCTTCGGGGACCACGTTGGTGGCCCTTGGGGGCTATTTGGGCGACTGGGTGAACGGCCTAGAGGGCGTCTACGCGTCTCTTTGAGGGTCGATGGCGTATACCAGTTGCACGGGTCACGCCATGCACCACTGGTGCGGGCCGCAGGGGGAAAATTTTTTCGACGAAAAGAAGCTCGCTCGCTGGAAAATAGAATATAAAAGGGCTCTTTCTTCCCTGTTGCTGCTCTTTCCACTTTCCTTCTTTCCAAAGAGCAGCAGATATCTACAATATAACAACATCACGTCAATATACATCAATAAATTATACATCAAGAAGATTGTTACAGCATCTTGCGTAGTTATTTCCAGTCCTCGGACTCTCAGAAATGACTTCTTCGAAGATTGATATATGCAATTTTTAATTGGATGATATATTGATTCAAAGCGAAGTCTAGATCAACGTGCAGCCAGCCCAATGGACTAAACAAAGATTTACGTCCTGGTTGTTTTTGGTCGATTGTTTGACCGAAACTTGGACTGGCTGCTACATTTTGCAAAAAGCAACAAATTAAAAGTTTATACTAGAGTGGATATTGATGTTTGTAACTGTCCATCACACTGTAATTGCCAACAAGCCCCCCATGTACACTCTTCGACATGATCTTCGGCACGAGATTGACGTAGGATAGAAATGTCGCCATGATAACGACTGTATCAGTCACATGCTCCCTGCATCGTCTAGACCGACGCTCAGAATGGAATTATAAAACACAATTATTCACCCGCGAAGCATAATGTTCTCGCTGCACGGCCGCCAGTTAACCCAGCAGTTTCGATAGGGTTTTTTTGAGCCCGTCTTTGCTGGCTGCTCAAAGCACGGCCCAGAATGCTGATCTTTAATAGGACGGCTACAGCAAATATGCATTTTTCGGGTGCGTTGGGCCACATACCAATGCTGTGCCCTGCGCATCTACAACCTGCCTGCTGTGCCCCGTACACCTTCCTACAACCTGTCTGTCCATCTACACTGTCCACCTCTATAGGTATACCGATTTTAGTGCAATATTTCGTCCCCAGCTAGTCGAAAAATTTTACGCTTTTTCTTGTGGACAGATAGCTCGAAACATAAAACAAACTCAGAAAAACGAGAAATCTGAAAAGGACAAAAATCATCATCTCTGTCACGCTCTGTACCATATATCCACACGTCGATATCCCCATCCATATCGGCATCATTAACCCCAGGCGTTCGCTGCATACACCTCAAAAACCCATACAGGAGCCCCACCCCCGCAAGCCTGCCGGACATCGCATTGCACCGCATAGCACACATACCATCACCATGGCCACGAAAAACCCGTACACGTACCAGCACAACTTCGACATCACCAATATAACCACCGACCCGTTCGCGTTGGGGACGTTGTCGGTGGGGACGATCTCGTGGTTGATTTTTTTCATCGGGTGCATTGCCGCAGCCAAGGCCGAGACCAAGTACACCATTCCACGTTTCACTTGGTGGCTTCTCACCTATCAGTTTTCGCTTCTTGTGGTGATGCTGACGCTTTACTGTTTCGATCTTGTCGACTCGTACCGGGTGTTTCTTGCGATATCGTTCGCCGTGGCATTCATCTACTCCACAAACTCCGCCAACAACTTGGTCTACTCTTCGGGTTCTGCTCTTGCAGCAGCATCCACCGGGGTCATTTTGATCTCGATGGTCAATATGATTTGGTTGATTTACTATGGGGCAGACAACGACTCGCCTATCAATCGCTGGATTGACGGGTTTTCCTTGAACCGTCAGCGTCTCACCACTGCCGCAGCCTTGCACAGAACTAGATCGACCCACATTTCCACCTTGGCCTCCAACACAGGAAACGGCTACGACAGCTTGATCTCCCACCCTATAACCAACAGTTTCAGCCACCGTGGCTCTCTCAACGACAACCCATTCAACTCCCAAAAGAACTATTCAGACTACGACAACCAGACCCAGAATAACACCCAGCTAAACTCGCTCTCGCGTGCCAACTCGAGCTTCTCGCACAAATTTTCGACGACGAACACCGAGTCCAATGGGAACTTATCCAGCTATGCTGACGGGTCGAACGGTGGCGCGGCTACCGGAAATGTTCTTGGAAACAACAATTTCAACGGAAGCAATATACCGGACAGCAATATTGACTCCACCTCTTACGGCTCTACCAACCAATTTGGAAGCAATCTCGGCAGTGGCACAAATGACGGGGGTTTCAGTAACGATGGAACCCACGAGGGCCAGTTTGACCAGGATAGAGACATGTATCCACACAGAGCCAAGGCACTTTACGCCTACGAGGCCAATCCAGACGATGTGAACGAAATCAGCTTTGAAAAGGGCGAGATCTTGCAGATAAGCGATATCCAGGGAAGATGGTGGCAGGCCAAGAGAGCGAACGGAGAGATTGGGATCTGTCCTAGTAATTATGTTGAGTTGATCGATTGATTTTTGTTTTGCTTTGTGATATTTTGTGATCTTTTGTTTTTGTTCGATGTGGTCTCGCAGGGGACCAAGTGTACTTTGATATAATAATGCTGAAAGACAGTTTATTGAATGTTAGTGGATGACCATTTTTGTATGATTTAGTAATGAGTGTGAATGTGTAACTTGTGATAATGCAATGTCTTTGTGGGAAATTATGAGAGAAGTGGGTGACCTGAAGGAGATTCTGAAGGTGTATCAATGAGACCTTTGCAATTTGCGTAGGACGGCAATATTAGGTGATTTCTATCAAGTGCCGCAAATAACATGCTACTCAAAAACGGTCAAGATCTTCATTGATGATTGCGTCTCCAAGATTATAATTCATCTGTTCAAGCTGTTCTACTCTTTTTCTGGTCTTTTTGGTGGCTAAAGTCCCTAAGGACACTTTTCGCTCAATCAGGGCAGATTATTTGTTTCCAGGGTTAAGTAACTGTATAATTACCTCCACTACTGCAGCAATATAACCATCATATTGCATCCACCCTTATGGTAATACAAGGTTCCAATTCCGTCCACAAAAGCAGTGGTGTAACTAGCAGATTTCATCCACCACAGTGTCCTCGTTCTCAGGTGACTTTTGTCTGTGGATGGGCTTTTTGTAATACGCCACTACAGCGGATACAAAGAATTCAACGCGACGTGTACCTGGAAAAGTTGTACCTTACATACATTCCATTTTGCTGAATCAGGAGGTATTATTTGCAGTGGTATAGACGGACAATCAACACATTACCCAAAATTTCGTGAATTGTTGCGCCGCATGGGTATTTTGAAAGTTGCGCCAAGCAAAGTACTCGTAGTTTGGTAGTCATGAGCCGAGTGGCAGAGCTTAGAAGGACCTTGAACTTCTTAACTGAAGTTGAAGCAAAATATGCGGCTGTCAACTTTGACAATGATACAGCCCGGCTATTGACGGAGGATGAAAGGATGGGCTTGGCCATAGCTTTCCATAATGCCAAGATTGCATCAATCAGGCATTTGGCACGAATGTTGAACTTATCTGTCCATAAAATCAGGGACAGAGTTAGAAACTCAAAAGAAGCAGCGCAAAGTCGCCACACGGCTGAAAAGGACAATTCTGCTTTGATGGCAAGACCATCGACGGCGGTAGCATCTGTCTCTATGGATGCTGAGAAATCAGACATCCTCAACTTACGCATTGAAACGCAACAAGATATGGCCTTCGTGAACAGTTTATCTCTTCGTTTGGTTGATAGGCCGTATTACAAGGTGACTTTCGACTACACAGAAATCGACGGCAAATATTTTTTCTATACCAAGGTATACGGTGAAAAGATTGCTTATCAGGACCATAGCTGGCTATCAAACGGCAAGGCGAAGAACAGCTTAGCTGGAACCAACAAAGACTCCTTGACTGCCAAAAAAGATGCTGACGCTGAAAAAGTGCGTGCCAACGCATCCAGTCTGCAATCTGTGATCGCGCAAACTCCTAGACCCTTGAAGAATGGCATTTATTTGTCAACGTACTACGAGTTAAAGCCCGATGGAGATCCTGAAACAATCAACAGATTCATGTCAGAGACCAAGAACCTTGAATCCATAGGGAGAGTTGAAGAGATGTGCCGGCGGGCTTCACAGTTGGTGAAAGAAAGCGCTTCTCGGGCCAAAGTGTACGAAGAGATACTCAAGAATGTAGAAAATGACCCTCATATAACATCAAAGGCTGTCCAGGCGGCCACACAGGCAGGAGGTGAAAGTGAAACATTTTTGGTGGCTATTGGCAATATGTATACCAAGCGTACATACAACATGCTAGAAGCGGCGTTCGAAGTGTCTTTGGAAAGGGAAGCAAAGATCAAGAAAAGCGAGGAGAGGGCCAGAAAAGGGAGAAATTGAGCATAGCGATACCTTCTTTGAAGAGATGGAGTTCTAAAAGTAAATGGCACATCAATAGGTCTTAAACGGCCCACAATAATGGGCAATGCTAAATGGCAATACTCAATAGGCATTACTGAATATGCAATGCCAAAAGTAATGGGCAATGTTGAATATATATGGCATTGCCTATAGATAGTTCTAAATGGGCCTTCACTCTAAAAGTTCAGCCGAACATGGCTAGCTGAAGAAACCTCTAGGTCTAGCGCATTACTCATCGATAAGTTTGACAATAAAATAGATATGAATATAGACAAAAGATAGGCTCTTATTGTGCAGTTACACCGTAGAATAGGATACACAACGTAAAAACCCAGGGACGCCCCAATGGCCTACAACATCGCTATAATAAAAATGTATTTATAATAAGTGGATAGATAGAAAGACGAAAAGGAAAGAACAAGTCAAGAAAACACTCAAGAAAGAACCTACATATTTGCCTTTCGCAATTGCCTATGGCATTCTGCTATGGATTTGCTGTAGCTTTTGCACTCACAAAACCTTTCCTACAACCTTAGACTCCGAAATGTGCATTTCTTCCTTTGGAACACTCTTCAACGACTTTCCCCCCGTGATTTGCGCAAACAAAGCGTTCAATTGTGCCGGAGGAGGGCCGGTTTTGGCCGGTTCCAACGGAGCGGTTCCTAAATCAGGCGCTGGCCCTGGAGGAGGTGGAGGAGGCGCTCCGGAACTTGGCAACGGTGGAGGAGGCGGAGGAGCTGCCGTATTAGGCAAAGGCGGAGGGGCCGGAGGGGCTGCAGTGCTTGGTAACGGCGGAGGGGCTGCGGCCGCATATCCGTCCTGGGCATCCTCGAAAGAGTCAACCGAGTCCGGAATGGACAAACTGGAGGTGTCCGAGGCCCCGCCTGGCGAGTCTGGCACAGCCACCGGCGCGGCTGGAGGAGCCGGTGGCGCAGGTGGCGCAGGTGGCGCAGGTGGCGCGGCTGCTGGCACCGCCACAGGAGGCGCCGGTGGCTGGGCAACCGGCGTGCCGGTCGGGGTAGCAAACAAAAAGTTGGCGATTCCGGAATCCGCCTGGGTGCGGATAGGCAAGTCTTCCTCCTCTTCCTCCTCGTTGTCGCCGTCGTCGCCCCAGTCGTCGTCGCTGTCGTTTGCGCGGCTGCTGCGGTGGAAGTTTTGCTTGACCGCCTTGTTGATGTCAAAATCCGCCGCCGGTTTAGGCGCTTCGACCTTGGCCGGGGTGACCGGCTCCGGAAGGACGGGTGCGGATGCGGCCGGCGCGGCGGCCGGTGCGGCGTCCGGAGGCGGAGGTCTGAAAAACGGGTTATTTGAGGCCGGCTTTGGCGCCTCGACGGTTCTCGCGAACGGATTGTAGCTTGAATGGGCCGCGGCCTCCACTTTAGGCGCCTCTGGCTGCGGAACAGGCTGAGAAACAGGCTCTGGGACGGCCTGTGGCTTAGGAGGCTCCACAAACTGTCTTACTGGAGGCGCAGAAGGCTCAGAAGGCGTAGAGCTTCTGGAAGGGACACTGACAGGAGAGGCAGAGGAAGCCTTCAACTTCTGCATCTCTTCTTTAAGTTTTCTGAGTCTTTCCTCTTTTTGCTTTCTCTTTTTCTCCCTTTTCTCCTCCTTCTTTCTCTGTTCTTCGTCAAGAGGACTCTGCTGTCTCTGGCGCTGCTCCTGGGCAAGTCTTTCCCTTTCAAGACGTTCCTTTTCGAGTCTTTCCTTTTCAAGACGCTCCTTTTCGAGTCTTTCCCTTTCAAGGCGCTCCTGGTTCTCCTTCTCGATTCTTTGCTTTTCCAACAACAATTGTCTGTACTCCTCGTCGTCATCGTCGTCGCTGCTTGAATCGTCGCTCTCCTGGGGTGCCAGGGATGCTGGGGGTGCTGGGGGTGCCAGGGGGGTGCGTGGCGCAGGTGGCTGAGCCTGTGGCGGTGCTTGTGGCTGTGGCTGGGCCTGTGGCGGTGCTTGTGGCGCAGGCTTGGAATCAAAGCCCGCGGCGGAAAGCCCGAATTTCGCCAACTTTTCCGCCATTTTGCGCCGCGCCTGTTCCTTGATGTACGCGGCACGTTCCTCGGGGGTGCGGGTGGTCTTTTTTGGGACCGGAGGGGGTGTGTTTACCGCCGGTGGCTTGCTGGAGGGAGCAAATGGCGCCTCAGCGCCCCCAGAATGGCCAAAAGCGCCATTAGAGTGGCCTGAGTGCCCAAAAGCGCCTTCAGAGTGGCCTGAAGGCCCATAAGAACCGTCAGAGTGGCCCGAGTGGCCTGAAAGGCCTGAATGGCCTGCACCCTTCAACTCCTGCAAGAAAGACTGCACCTTGGCGTTCACCCCGACGCCTTTTTCCCATTTCTCAAACCCTACAACGTCCTGCGCCCCCAAATCGGCCCGCAAGTTCTTCTCAAGCCCGAGTTCCAAGTCCCGGATGCCCGTCTGGATGTCCGCAATGATTGCCTGCTGCTGGGCGCTCTCCTGGCTCAATCTGTTGATTTCCGAGGTGAGCAACACGTCCACGGAGTTCCCTGCGGCGCCCTTGTTGGTCAAGGCGGAAATCCGGGCCCTGAGCAACGCCTTTTTGTCGTTTGGATCGATGTTTGTCTCAAACGACGCCCCCGGGTGTTTCTTCAACAAGTCCTGCTTGAACAAGGTGATTTTGAGCGCGTTGATCTCCTTGTCGGCTGCGCTGATCTTGGCGATCAAATCAGGCACCTTGGCGGTCAAATAGGCCAACTTTTTGAGGAGCTGCGCCTTTGCGTCCACACTGGCCTCGGAAAACAAGTTCTGCGAGTCGGGGGTCTTCTGGATGTCCCTCTGGACGTCTCTGATGCGCCGTTTCAAGTTCTCGATGTCCTGGGCGTCCTGGGCGTGTTTGCGGTACGCCTCGAGGCTTGCCTGGTCGTCCTGGGCGTCGAGGGCCTGGAGAATGATCTCCTTTTCGTGGATGGCCTTTTTGAGGAAGGCAACAAGCTCTGGGCCCTTCTGGGGCGTTCTGGCGGCGCCTGCGGCGCCTGCGGACCCGTTGGCGGCCGCAGGGCGTCTGTGGCGCGCGCTGGAGGTGTACTGGACGTCGCTGTCGTCGTTTTTGAAGCGGGCGGCGTCTGCGGCGGCGGTGCGGGGTTTTCCGGCAGCCTTGCCGTTCAAGGCGCCCCCGTGGCTGTTCTTGAGGCTCGTTTTGACGTCCTCGATGATCCGCGTCGACTGCGGAACCAATTCCGGCGGAAGGCGCAACGGAATAGGCGCACCGGCCAACCGGTTGTAAATGAGCTTCATGGCAACAATAAACTCCTCGCGCGTGAGTTTTCCGCGGTTGTGGATGTCCGACAACGTCCAGATCTGCTCCAAGTCCGGTCTGGCGAGCCCGGACTTGGAAAAGACCTCAATTGCCGCCGGGCCGTCCAAATAGCCCCCGGAGGCGTACTTCTTGAAAATGTCCGAAAACACCTTGATTTCCGACTTGGTCAAGGCCTCGCTGTTGACGGCGCCAATCTGGGTGCGCGACAACTGGAAGTTCTGCTGGAATCCCCCGATAAACTGGTTCTGCATGGCCTGGAGGCCCTGGGTGACAATGCCGGTTTTCTGGGGCACAAGGCCGATCTGGGTGCCCAAACCGGTGGGCTGGGGCTGAATTCCGGTTAGCTGGGGCTGCATGGAGGTTAGCTGGGGCTGGATGCCGGTGATTTGTGGCTGGAACGACGTCTGAGGCTGGAACCCCGTGACCTGTGGCTGAAGACCCGTGACCTGTGGCTGGAACCCCGTGACCTGTGGCTGGAACCCCGTGACCTGTGGCTGGAACGACGTCTGTGGCTGGAACCCCGTTGGGTTCACCTGCATCAACCCCGCGCTGGGCGGCTTCTCCACCATCCCCGCAAACGCATTGTTGCTGGCCGCCCCGTCCGCCGGGTCCGGCACGCTGAAGCTGATCTGGTCCACGTAGCTGTCCACCTCGTTCTTGATTTTCGGAGGCAACACCACCGGCAATTTGTCGCCGTGGAGCAACACGTTGCAGAGGTGCAACGCAAGCACAAACTCCGGAAAAAGCAACCGGCCCGCCTTGGTGGTGTCCGCGAGGGCCCACACCTTGCTCAAGGTCTCCGGGGGCAATTTCGACTTCAAGAGGATTGTCCGGGCCGCCTCGGCGGAAATCGTCTTTTCGCCCTTAGGCACGCTTTTGAGGAACAACTTCTCGTACTTGCGCTGCTGCTCCAACGTCACAAAGGACAACCGCACGTCCGGAAGCTTGAGCTCGTCGTTGACGGGCTTCGAGGCGTATCCCGTAGGCTGCGCCACAAGAAACGTCTCGTTGTAGGTCTGGAACCCCGTTGGCTGAGCCACAAGCGGCTGGCTGGCGGCCGTGGCCTGCCCAAAGCCCGTCTGGAACGCCCCCGCGGCGGCCGCAGGCTGCTGGGGGTACCCGGTGGGCATGTAGCCCAAGGCGGAGGCCGCAGGGGTCTGGAACGCGTTTGCAGAGGCCCCTGGCGCCTGGTTCTGGAACCCAAAGCCCGTAGGCTGCACCTGGAGGGCCAGGGCCTGCGGGAGCCCCGTGGCTTGCGTCTGGAGCCCAGGGAAGCCCGTGGCCTGAGGCTGGAACGAGGTCTGGAACTGCTGGAACGGTTGGCCGTTCGCGAACTGTCCGTTCGGGAACGACTGGCCGTTCGGGAACTGTCCGTTTTGGAACTGTCCGTTCAGGAACTGGCCGTTCTGGAACTGGCCGTTCTGGAACGACTGTCCGTTGGGTGGATATCCCTGCCCGTTGTTGAAGGAATACATGGAATTACTTTCTATCTACTATAATACCCAATTGCTGGTTGCGCTTGCTGATCTATCTAGCTAGTACGCGTTCCGCCGCTGTCTCAACTGTTCGCCTTTTGTTGCTTGACCGCTGCTTCGCTTCGCTCGATGTTCTCACCAATTGCTTTGCTCGCTGCAGTAGCACTGCAACTGTCTCCTGGGCATTCTCACCAGGCTCAAATATCTCATTTTCTCCTATTTTTCACCGTCAAACTATTCGCCTCGCTGGAGATTTTCGCGTCCCGGGGCTCGCAACCCCCAGCGGCGCGCGATTTGCTCTTTTTGGCCGTTGTTCTGCGAGTTAATGCCACATTGCACTGCCCTTTCACGGCCGTCTTCACAACATCTGGCTGTCTCTACCGCAATGACTTCGCAGGATTTCGACCTTTCGGACTTTGCTCCGCTTTTGGAGCCGGACTTCTCTCCCGCAAAGTACGGAAACAACCTCCTTGTGGCCACCAACAGCTTGTACACCCAGCAGGTGGACGCCTTGGCGGCGCTTTCCACAGAGGCTGCAGCCGACGAAGACGTGGAGTTGGACGTCTCCACGGCAATAAAAAAGGTCAATTTCGAGATCAAGGAGGTCAAGGCCCGCATGAGGAAGATCTCGGCCACAAACTACGACTTGTTGATCAGCGAGTTCGAGAAAATCGACTATTTCCACAAAAACTTTGCGCATTTGGAGGGCTCGCTTGTCCGGCTAAACGAGGTGGTTTCCACATTGAACGGGGGGTTTGTGGCCAACTACGAGAACTGCCAGCGGATTGTCAAGCGTCTAAACAACATCCACGAGACCTTCACTTTGATTAATGAGTTGATTTTGTTTTTGGACGTCTTGAAGCGGTTCAATGTCACCTTCAAGAACTTCCCGCTCAACAAGGACCTTGAAAAGGCGGCGGCTGACCCCGAAGCCATCAAAAAGCTCAACAGAGACTTGTTGAAGCTTGCAACCCAGTTTTTCTTGCTAAACAAGATCATTGCTGTCAACAAACACAACTCTTTCCGCAAATTGAAGATTGTCAGGCTCTTCAACTCCGTCTACAAAATCCCCAAAGTCCAGGCAATCAACTCCTTTGTGGTGTCAATCCTCCGCGACGATCTGCTTGTCAATCTGCTGATAAATGAGACTCCTGCCGAAGAGAACTTGATCTACACGTGTTTTATCACCTTGATGGTGCTCAACACCAGCGACTCCTTTGTAGACATATTCCAGAAGCTCTACAACTCAGAGGTCAGCCATGCCGCAAACTTGTTGCGTAAAACATTGATTTCTCCCAAACACTTTGACACCTCCATGGCCCAGATATCCGAAAAGTCGCGCAAATTGTTGAGCATTGTCAAATTGCTCTGCAACCTAAAACTTCTCAACTACGACCACGACCGGTCGTTGCTCTCGACAATAAAAAGCCTCCAGGAATTGCTAGTGATTTCCGAGGCCACAGCTGCTTCCAAAGGCCTGAAAAAGTACCCGGATGACAAGGTTCTAGCCTCTGACAACGACGATAGCGACGAGATGACGTTGAGCGTCTTCCTTTCGAGAAATTTATCCATCTCTCTGGCAAGAAATGCGCTATATACGAACTTCTACAAGGACCTTTCTCTTCAATTTGAGGAGATGATCAAGGCAACCTTGCAGAAGGGTGGGCCTGTGGCCAAAAACTTGAAAAATAACTACAGATCCATAAGAAGCTCCATCACCAAGCAGATAGTCAAGAACAACGTGGATGACAATTTCTACCCGATCGATGACAGAAACATCGAGGTGGTGATGATGCACAATGCGATTCAGAAATTGAACACCAGTAAATAGAGGAGGCTCCTGGGTATTTTCTACAAATACAAACAGATAGATTAATATAATACTAATGATTAATGACTATATTGATTTGTGTGTGCTTTATGGAGCTGACTTAAATGACTGTTGAGAGCTATCAACGTAGACGGTGATAAACGTAGACTGCCATACATGTAGAAAGTCATACTTATGGACTGTGAAGGCTTGACTCAAAAATTCCAATTTTCATGCGGAAAAAAATTTGCAATCATCATCACCATTTGAATACTTTCATAACGTTTGTGCTAATAATATCGCCTTCTAGAGATTTCCTGCGCACAATAAACAACAGTACAGCTGGCCGACAGAATGTCCGACTCAGAATCAGTCTCAGATAGCGAGTACCAGTTGCCTGCAAATCTCGAATTCGAATTCGTGGATACATCAAAGGTGCAAGAAAATGTCACTGGAAAGACAGACGCAGAGGACGACGACGAGTTTTTGTTCCCGTTATTTGCATCGGGAGGGTCCAAGGATACACAAGACGAACAGGATGACGACAATTCAAGTGAAAAGAAAGAGACACTATTCAAGGTCAGTTTGAAAGATACTGTCGAAGACGATTCGCATATCATAAGGACTCGTCCAATGAGCTATTATTTGGCAAATTACACAGATCTTCAAATAAAACAGTTCGAAACTGCAGCTTTATCATACGAGGCAATTTTAGCGGACGCATACACCAAACTTGGGCAGCTGGACAAAAACCTCATAGACTTGAATGAATACAATGCAAAAATAGAACGAGAGCTACAAAAAGAAAGAAAGAGAAAACGCCCCAGTCTAAAAAACAGAAAGCACAAAATACAGGCCAAGAAGAACGTGAAAGAGACAAAGAAGATTATCAAAGAGATTGAACAGAAGAAGAGAAAGCTCATCAACCAGAAGAAGAAGAGAGGTGGAAAGAAGAACCGTAAAGGGAAGCCTGCTACTCCGAATGCTAGCCAAGCGAAACCTCCGGCTGCAAAGAAATACAGAACAGAGTAAAAAAACACTTGCATTTCTATATTATTGTATATTTAGTTGGCTAACTTCACAATAGAACGATTCAATCCCCTGGTATTTATCTTGGTAACCTCATATTTCAAGCTGACACCCTGATCTTTTATTCTCTTGTCTAAGTAACCTAAAAACTCGACAACAGTTCCTCCCACCCCGAAATAGATGTCCTTTGCGGCAACAATAGCCATATTGTTTGGGTTAGACGTCACGAGCTCTATCAAAATTTCCGAAATGATAGGCATGGTGTCTAAAGAGTATATTGTTTCCGATGTTATGACCAATCTTTGTTCGTGTTCTTCAGTAGGAGTGACAAGATCCAAGAATGTTTGGCTCCATGGTCCGCTGACGAACTTCAAATGCACACTATTTGACTCCAAAGCATTTTTGAATTTGGTGAGAAGCTCGCTAGTCAATTGAAGCTCTCTCAAACTTTCCAAATTTTCATGGAAATTGACCTTGAAAGTAGCAATGAGTTCCTGCTTTTCGGTGTCGCTCAACGTCATGAACCAGTTCACAATCATATTAGGAAGTGTCGTTAATCTCAAAACCGATGCATTGTAGTCTGACAAGACGAACTCAATTGCGTTCAAAGTGTCCTTCTTTGTCAAAAAGAGTTTCTTGAATAGATAACAGGACGGCAACGAAGTTCCTCCGCCTATTTCGATTATTTGTTTTCTTGTAGTGTTGGTGCTTGAAAAGATATCGGCAAAATTGGAATGTAGCTCCTCGATCACATCATGCGAACATTCCCATGTTTTCAAACCACCTTCGTAAATATTTTTCTTGATATCGTCGTTTCCTAAAACGATGTCATCACCTAAGTCTTTGAGATGGTTAGATGAGCTGTCGGAGTCTTCCTCCAGCATTATCTGGTGTTTGATGTCAAAAAGTTCTCTCTTAAACACTCCATCGGTTCCGCTGTTCGTTTCCACATACGAAAAACTTACTGGCACATCCACCAAAGATTGTAGTAACTCTTCAAGGGAGAGTAAAGTTGTTTTCTTGCCTGATTCCAATGAATGGTCCGCCAATGGGTTGATGAACTCTTTGGGACAGGAATCGGCTTCTAATTGTTGCTCTTCTTCATCGATCTCGATATCATCGTCAGCAAATCCAAATTGAAAGCTCATTTTGGAATCTTGGCGTGTCTTCTGTTTGCTGTTTATTTTGACGGCACTTCTATCAGTGACGATGTTCAAGAGCTCCATCATCTCAACTAACATGAAAAAAATATCAGAAAAAAAAATTTTTTTATCCATCACGACGGGTCTAAGGCATCAGTGCTTCAGGCATCTGTGAATCAAAGCTTCAGTGGGTCATCATCATCTCCTCTATATACTCTCAAAGAGACTCTATAAGCGTTAAATTGAAGCTTGAAGATAGATCGGTTTAAAGTAGTAAGGATCCTTTCAAGCATAGACTGGAATGCCGTCTATGATCATCATTATCTACTATTCAGAAAAGTGGTTCAGAACTAACTAGTGACCACCCTATATAATCTTGACTTTGATTCTGCGTACCTGTTACTAGAAAATAAAAGGCCTTTTTTTAACCTCTCTTTTATCACCGGAAAGATCATAGTGCTACACCAGGCAGTAGCTATGCGGTGATTGAAACCATCTCTCCTGTATTCCTCGCATGATACATGCGTTCTACCGCATCTTCTTTTCACATTTTTCTGCAAATCAAATCTTTTCAGAATTATCGTGAAGCATTTGGGACTCATGTTGGTCCTGGGTGTTTGATGACAATTCGATAAATCATCTATATAGCAATATCTCAAACAAAGCAAAACAAAAAATGGGAAACAATAATGCAGGTGATCAGAAAGACCAGCTTGAAAACGATGATTTGAGTGAAGTTTTCAACATTTTCAAAAGTGCAGTGGAATCAAAGCCTGAGACTGATCGTGGAAATGTACAGGAATACACGAAAATAAGAAAGGAAAGAGTGACTGAAATCAATGAAAGCACGTCTTTGAGTCAGTTTCCTGACAAAATGTCATGCACAACTGCTTTTGACGAGGTTTTCCAGTGTTATTCTGTGGGAGGCCAGCTAAGAAACTACTACCGATATGGAGAGATGAACAGATGCACAGATGCCTATAAGAAGTTCACGTTTTGTGTGACTAATAGCTTAGGGCGTAAGTCTGACGAGGAGAAGAAGCAGGAAATTCAGAAGTTTTATAAGAGACAGTTTTTGATTTCCAAAGCCAAGGGGAGTAGCGAGGATATATGGACGCTTAAGCAACAGGATTAGTTTACACGCTCAGAAAAAAGATTTATTGAAGGTTTGTCGTTGACCATGTACATATCTTTAAATCAAAGGACCCGTTTTGAAATTCGCGATTCGTGAGTTGTAGAATTCGCATATCTTTCAAAGTAAATGGAGCAAAAGGAAGGTCTACGGTCGAGACCAAAGGTTCATATCAAGTACAAATCCGTTTTTGAATATACACATAGTTACACATATTTATTACAGACACTCGTCTGATTGAAAAATTAACACCCTATACACCTATTTAATATGAACGACCGTCTATTGCTTTGCAATTCCAGCTTCTCTCCGTTAAGTAAAGCTCAAAAGGAATGATTTGCTCTCAATACAGACTCCACGAAAAAGACACTTCCATTACTCTCATCCAATATAAACACCCGTTTGTCTGTAACAAGCCATGGCTGCTAATAATTTGGCGCGGCATCAACTATCATCCACTCCTAAGTGGGACAGACACCGCCTCATCTGTGGCACCTTACTGATACAGACAGACACATTTTGTTATAACCCCAATGGCTGCACAACAGCTTATTTACTATTGAACTTCAATCCTGCTCCATTGACACAGTATCTGGCATCAGTGGGAGTTCCTAATCCTTCTCCAAGGAAAATATGTCCAAGATGCCCCCCACATTTGCTGCACACAATCTCGGTTCTTTCCATGCCCAAGCTACCATCTTTGAGTAACTCTAACGAGCCTGGAATTGCATCATAGAAAGATGGCCATCCGCAATGGGTTTCAAACTTGGTTTTCGAGTCAAAAACGTGATTTCCACAGCCGGCACAGGAGTAAATACCATCTTTCCAGAACTTGAGATACTCGCTACTTCCTGGTTTTTCTGTCCCTTTCAATCGTAATACATTGAATTGTTCTGGGGTTAGCTGTTTAGTCCATTCAGCTAAAGACTTTGTGACTGAAAATTTGCTTGACATTTTTGATCTTAATTTATCTCAGAGTAATTCTAGGAAACGATTTCACGTAGTTGTTCGTCAAGAGCTATCTAAGAGGGATGATTAATGGTTTTTGATCTGATTTTATATTAAGGTTGATTTTTTTCTCTTTTTCCGGACTTTTTTTCCCTCCTTGCCTATTGAGAGTTGCTTTCCACTCACAAAGCTCACACAATAACGAATGACATTGTTTATTAGCCACCAAGGACGGGAATATCCACAGTTGATGTTTTTTATCTGGTTTATCAAAGCTTTTTGTAATGTAACTTTAGATATTAAAATTGGTGTGGATATTCAGACACTTAGTATGAAAAAAAGAGGGGCTTGACAAATTTGATCGCACTTACTCTGGAGGAGTAATCAGTTACTTTCTTTGAGATCAACCGATGTTAGGTCCGAATTATGTGAGACAGAAGCTAGTCTGAGTATTAACTAGACAAGTTGAGAGGTTTTGAGATATATTTACGGCAATTTTTGAGTAATTGTTCAGTATAAATTAGACTGGAGTCTCTCCCTGCAGCGATGAAAAGACAGAGCAGCTACCTGTGTCAGTGAGTCGCCTAACGTACATATCCGTGTCTCGCTATCTTTAAATCAACAGTATCAACATACGCACGTAGCTGTTTATCTGCGTTTATGTCAAATAACACACACAATACATGTCATGAATTCTTCTGCACCTCAAGTGACTTTTTGAAGGTTTTTTCAAAATATTTTTCTGAAAAACCGCAGTGAGTGGTGAGAGGTATTCTTAGGTATGATTTATAGATCAGCCAAGGAGGTTACCTATACAATCTGACTCCCCAAATGAAATGCAAAACTGGCCCCAAACATACGTCATAAAGAACGGTTTCCGTACGGTTGAACCGTATTATTATCAATTCAAAACAACCGTAAAAAGTCGTTGGTTGGGCAGAACAGTCCTCCAGATCTTCGATGATGAGTTTAGAGATTTATCAAGCGACAGATACAAGCAGCTTATTCTTGAGGAAAAGATCACACTTCTCCGTCACCCGAACAATCCAAAAAACTCTGTCGTGTATAAAGGTGAGACACTTTTCAAGTTACCAGTTGCGCAAGGCGATCTAATCAATAATCTTGTTCATAAGCACGAGCCTCCCACTTTAGTCGGCAGTGAAATATACGACTATGATGGTACTAAGGAAAGCTTTTTCAGCAAGTTCTATCAAGCCAAATGCTCCTTTCCGATAATCCACGAAGATGCAAATGTTATTGTTTTTAACAAACCATCTGGTATACCTGTTCATGCTACTGGAAAATTTTTTCTCAATACCATGGTTGAGATATTGAAATATGAGTTCAACATCCCAAAAATCTACAGTTGTCACAGATTAGACAAATTAACGTCCGGAGTTATATTATTTGCCAAGAACTTAGAAACAAGCAAAAAAATATCATACGAGATCAAACAGAAAAACGTTGAGAAGGAATACATCGCTAGGGTACAAGGAGAATTCCCCAGCAAGGGCCAATATATAGAGTGTCATGATCCGATTTTTCAGCTAAATCCAGGCCGTAAATCAGACTCGCTGCAGCATGAGATTACTATGAAGAGTGCCTCGACCTCTTTTAGGCGAATCAAATATGATCCCATCTTGAATCAGAGCATTGTTCACTGCTTTCCCAAAACCGGCAGAACTCACCAGATACGAATCCACCTTCGAAATTTGGGATTTCCTATTGTCAATGACCGCATGTACGGACCAAACAGCCCTAGTCCGCTTCGAAATGAGGCGGAAATTCGGCTTACACGTTCCTTAGAAGGCGATGAACAATTGGTTACTCATTTGGACCACCAGACGTACCAGAAGTTGTATGACGAATACCACGCCAATCTCCGAAGCCATAAGTCCGAAAACGCCACATGCTCTGAGTGTGGGGTCAGTCTATTCAACACGTGGGAAACCGTCGATGACTTTATGATATATCTACATGCATTGAGCTACAAGTGTATGGACGGAGATAAAACAATGTGGCATTATAAAAGTGAATTGCCCAAATGGGCAAATATATAAACTCATCATAAACCCATCACAATTTCAGTCCAGTCTTAAGAACCTCGATCTACGGTTAGAGACCCCTCCAATCGCCTATGTTTCTCTCGTTTGGCTCTAGCCAATTTACACCCAAAACTTCAAAAATTTTTCTCTCATCAAAGCTTTCAATCAACTTCTCATCTTTAGTTTCGTCGTTACTATCTGAATACCCCGAAAGCTCGTCTTCATCTATAGGCACTACGATCTTCTTTCTCCTTTTCTTAGGACTGGCTTTTTGAGAGGCCGACGCATCTGCTTTGAACAAGCCTTTATCGCTTAGTTTATACCCTTTGAGAACCGCAAGCTGCCTTATCATTCTGTTGAAGATATCGTTTCCGGTGAAATAGCTGAGTTTGGCTCCTATTTGGTCCCAGGGAGCAAAAAGAAAGTCAACTCTGCGACAAATTTTGCTTTCCTTTTCAATATCTGAATCTTTAAAATCCCCACTCCCCACTAGATCCTTATTATTGATTAATGTAGCTCCAGTCAAAAACTTGAGTCGTTTTCCCGACAACGTGCACGTAATATAGTTCAATCTTTTTAGTTCGTCCATCAACTGTAAATCGATTTCATTCGCAACCAAATCTTTCTTCGTGGTCCCCTCTTTAGTGATGATAAAGTCTATGTCATGTCCAAATGGTAGTCCACGGCGATAGCTGCCCATAATGTATATCCTGAGTCCGTTGTCAACTTTGGCTGCGACATTTTTGACAAGATTGTAGTGCATAGTCGACACATCTCGTTGAATCAATAATTTCCAGTCATTATAGTACTTAATTCCGAGTTTCTGCTGCTCTGTCAAGTCTAACTTGTCCTTCAATCTTTTGACATCGTTCAAGGTTTCTATATTGAACTTCTGGTACCAATGCTTCGATATTTTGGGCCCCACGCCATATATACAGCTGAGTGTTTTGATCGCCTGTGCCTCGGGGTTATTCTTCAAGTCCTCAAACTTCGATATTTGGTCTGTGTTGACGAATTCTTCTATTTTGAGCGCAATTGACTTTCCTACGCCCTGAAGCTTTGCAGCCTCCTTTGCTGTCTTTATTTTGCGATCACTGGCAAGCATCAATGCGTTAATTGCCGTGGAATAGCCTTTAGCACGGAAATCATCGCCCAAACTGTTGTATTCATCCCTCATGGCCGATAATACCTTGATAGTTGGCAAATTTGGGTTACTACTCAAAAGGTTGTTGTTCAAAAGTCTACTGTTGAGGATCTTTAGTATTTTATCTGCGGGACTCATATTTGCAAGAGAGTCGTGTGAAACAGTGCCTTTGTCTCGGGAATCTTCACTGCTGGTGGAAAAGAATCTTTTAGGCTGCTTCAGTATTTTCTCGGCCGATTTGTCGATGGCCTCGAAAGATCTTTTTGTCGCTTGAGCTGGAATAAGGGATCGCAGCTTTGAACCCTGCGGCACAGGAAACGCATCACTTAAATACCTTTCTACGACCAGGTGTTTTATTCCAGCCTGGTAAGGAACAAAATTTAGAAGGGTATGTCTCTCTATGCAATCACTCACCCATTTTTCCGACAAATAAGGAACGTCCATCAATTTGGCTTTGAGCTTTATCAAGGACAGTTCGAGGATTTTGCTGCGAGAAAGACGTAATACCATGTCTTTGATAGTGTTTTCCGTAACACGTGAGGTCTGGTTGTTGTCTACTATTATGAAGTCGATGATATCTATTGTGCTATCGAGCAACTGCTTCGACGATGACAACTGCTCGATGTTGAGAATAGTTGCGCCGTGTTTCTCGTAGAGTTTCTTTTTGAAGTCAAGAAGCTTGTTGGACTTATATCTTGTCACAAAGAGAAACGTCTTCTCTGAAAAAAGCAATTTGGTCACCATTGGCGCTATCAGTAGTTGTATATGCTCTCTAGGCACTGGAGTATGGCCAAGAGCAAATGAAATCCGATGCGATGAGGTGAAAAAAATAGGAAAAACGGTTTTTGATGCCCGGACTTAATAGGAGCACGATAATGGCTTAGAGGGTTGAACATGCAAGTTGTGGGTGAAATGCATAAAGTAGGCTTGTAGAATTTGAAACCATATCCGATGTCACCAACTAGGGGAGATAACTGAGTACCTGACTCTGCTGACTGCTGTCACTGGATGATAATCCCCAGAAATGTCTATCAGTCAAAGCTCACCCCCACGGTACCAGATACACCATTTGCACGGGTCTTCGTTTTGCTGTTTTTTCTGTAAGTTACAACCTTGATAACAGGGCCCTTCCTGAAATCCACCCCAGTACTGATATAGAAGTATACATCCACAACAAAGCTCGAACACCCTACAACTCATTGCAACCGTCAAAATGGCATCCTGGAAGTCAAGCGAATACCCGTTTTACATCGTTTTTGAGGACATTTCGCGGGCTTCCTTCAAAAAGAAGACAAAGAAAGACTCTGCAAACACAATCAACTACGAGGCTATCATCGCAAGCAACAGCGACAGCGTCTCAGAAATCGACAACAGACTCCTTGAGACCCCAAAATACATCTACCCAGAGATTCGGTACCAGTTTTCCGACGACATTGCCGAGGAGGGCGGACATAAGGACGAGTTGCAGCAGAACGACAACGTGATCATCCTTGATTTCGACAATACGGGGGAGAACATTGTCGACTGCAAGTGTCTCAGCAGCAGCTGGCAGGTTTACGACTTGAAAAAGTTCAAAAATGAAACCTCAGGCAACGGCAGCAACTACAGAACGATTGTGCAGGACCCTCACATCAGCAACATTCTAGTGAAGGGCACCAAATACCTGATCCACATCGACGGGGAGGGCACCAGAAAGGCAGCAGCTCCGGCAGCGGGGGCGCTGGACAGCGAGGACGACCTCTCGCTGTCTGTGGAGCACATCAACGACTTGGTAGAGCTCTTCAACATCCGCAACGCGCAGCTTGAGAAAATCGTCACGTTTTCCGGCGCGGGCTCGTGACCGAGTTATGAGCCAGTCTGCGGGTGTCATATGACCGGTACAGACGAGCGAAAAAGCAAACCCAGGAGCGACAAAAAATGGAGCTACGCAAACACAACACAACACAACGAGCGTATTTACTGGGGAAACAACCATCAACAATCAGCACAGGCGTCCATTTGAACGCGCAATTGAAGAAGAAAACCACCCAAAGGCGCGCACACACACCCGATTTTTCCGTATATCCGGCGCATTCTGCTTTCATCCGCTGCACCCTTAAATATCCTCGAACTCTGTACAATACACATCCAGTATGTCCTCAGACAAGGCCTCCAACAGCCCGGATGCCCGCGTAGTGGAGTTTCTGGATGCTGCGGCGTACTCCAGGGCCATAGACTCCGCGCTAGAAAGCGCAAACTCCACCCACCACGTCCACAGCGAACGTAGTCTTACAGATGCCGCCGCCGCCGCCGCAGAGGCCATAGCGGTGGCCTCGACGGCCTCGCGCAAGAGGGCCGCCGCGCAGGACGACGAGGAAGACAAAAGCACCAAGAGAAGCTCCCCAAACGATGGGAAAGTCAGCAAGGTGCTCAGAAGAGACCTCCACATCAAGTCTGAGCAGAGACGACGCGAACGCATCACCGACGGGTTCTCGCAGCTACGCAACCTTGTGCCTACCATAAGGAACCCCAACGAGTCCAAGGCCTCGATACTCACAAAGGCCGCTGAATACATCGAGTCGCTCCACTATGAGCTCGCCAATTTGCGAAACCATCTCCACACTGTGGACCAATACTACCGGAAACAAGCTTCCGACGCGGAAAAGGCGGCCCAGACAAAGCAGAAGGCCGCAGAGTCGGACCTGCTGGAGGACGGCGCGGATATGGACGAGAAAAGCACGTCGGAAAAGAGCAGCGACGAGAAGGACGAGGACGGCCAGGCCAAAGTCGAAAAACACGTCAAAGTCGACTCTGCGCCGTTTCCGTACCCGGTTCCGGTGATGGCCCCGTACTTCTTTCCGTACCCGCCTCCGCCTCCTCCGGGCGCAGTTCCGTTCTTCTATCCGTTTGCCCAGCCGCCCCTCGCCCCGGGGGCTCCTAATCCGGCCGTGCCGCCTCCGGTTGCGTTTGCCAAGCCGGTGGGCAGCGACGACGCCAGAAAGGCGGCAGGCATGCCGGTGCCCCTCACCTACGACTCTCTGGGCCAGCCTTTGGCCCAGGAGGCCCAGGAGGCCCCCAAGAGCGGCGGGGAGCAAGCCAAAAAGGAGGAAAAGGACAGTGGGGAGATGGACGACCACGGGGCCAAAAAGGGCTCTGGGAATCCCGAGGTGGATGCCGCGTTGACGGCTATTGGCATGGACTCGGAGATGGCGGAGGTTGATCCGTTTATTGTTGCGGACGTGGTGATTGGCATTGCTGCGCAGCAGAACAAGATCAAGTCGGGGGAGGAGTAGCCATAGGCTTTATATGAAAATAACAGTTGAATATTGGGAGGAGTATGAGTGTATTGTATTATTGATTAATTGACTGTTTTGAGGGAGTGTGGGTGTGTTGTAGATTGATTGGTTGGTTGTACTTGTAGTTTATTTGAAGAGATCACGGAAGAATGTCGGAAATATTACTTGATTGTGATGATTGAATATAGGTCTGCATGATCGTTGTTGGGTGCTAGAAAGGAGTGTATACTGTGTGCGGTGTTTTTGATGCGTAAGAGTGGTACTAGCGGGAGAAAAGCAAAGAATTAACGTCAAGGGTGTGTTCAGCATAAGGCAACTGATTGTTTGTAATTATTTGGATTTCATTTTCATTATGTGCTGATAACATATAAGAGAGCATTACTTTTATTGCAATCAAATGATACACGGGAGACAGGGTACTGAACTTCTATTTGTTTACCGCAATGCATGTTACATTAAAGATGAGTTGTTTCAATTTGCTTGAGAGTTCAATACAGACCTAAAAATCTAGCCCTAAGCAAAGTGTCATGAGTGATGTTGTTATTAATGTTATGCACTCTCTCCATCTACTAGATAGTACTACAGGCCGATCAGTGTCTTCATAACAGCACATTAGTATGCACTTTGCCAAAGTATCATCAAGTGTCACAAGTTCACCTGATGATGGCATAGATGCGTCCAACTCTGCTATCTCACAATATTCACTCATATCAGCCAACTAACAACTTGAGGTCATACAAACATGTGCGTAAAACTGAACTATATTCTAGTATATGTGGCGTTCTATTGGCTCTATAAGCTCGTGGGATGAAAAATTCTGAAATAAAAAAACAAGCCTCGGAAAATACTGCGATACTCTCAAACCAGTGAGGAGAATGATGCCAAGGACTGGATAATCCATAAATGAGGGCAAAGATTGCTAAGCTGCTTAGAATTACGACATTCCAACAATCAAAAGCGATGCAAACTTCAGAAACTTCATTTTGGAGAGATACAGGATTGGGCATCCGAATAGTTTGAACGGCTGTAAGATTTCAGTTATTGAAGAGCCTGGGGTGGAATAACTATACCATGGGATGATCAATGTATAAAACGAAATTGGGTGCTGTGTATATGGAGATCACTAGTAAATGTGTAGTAAATGATGGAATGAAGGCAATGTATGAACCTCGATGTGGTGCACTTGATGCATTCGGGTCGATGAATAAAACTAGCGCATGAATCGCACTGGAGGTAATGTGAAAGATAATGTACTGAAGCTTATAAAGAATAAAAGCTACGTGAAAACATAAATGAAGTTGCAGACACAGCCTATATTGGCGATGACGATCCAGTTGAAAGTGACGTGCTTGGCATCTTTATCAAAGAAACAAACTTCTTGGTTGTGCAAATGGCATCTCCGACTTCTTTCTTGGGGATGGTTTCCTTGAGCAAGTGGCATAGATGAGCTCGTCATATTCAGGAAGGATGAATTCGCCAACTACCTCCTTCAATGCTCTCGAAAACATAAAATGATTGACTACCTTGTGGCTGAAAGTTCAGGTTGAAGGGCGTGAAACACTTTAAGATAGTCAACATGGTACTTGGAAAATTGAAAAGGCAAATCATGCATGTTCAATGAACTTTCGAGCTTGGCAATTTTTGCAACAATCATTTCTATAAGTTTCACCTGATCGTCGATAAACAAGTCATTAGATACTCAATCGCTAAACTCAAGTTACTGGCATCGAAATGGCTTTCTCCAATCTACTATCAGCATCAAGAGCGGAAGTTTCCACGGCCAACAAACAGACACTTTTTGGAGTCCATTTCAAAACCCACCTCTATCCGTACCTTTAACTACGCAAAACACGAATTTTATATCATATATTAAAAGTAAATAGTAATACAAGAAAGAATTAAAAGTATAATACAAAAAATGGTACATATTCTGAAGATCAACCAGCCTTCTCGTGGACGGTCGAAAGTCTTCTCATCTCAACAATGAAGTCCTCCAATGATCTTTGTGGGGCCTGCTTCTTCAATGGTTGACCATTCATGACCCTGTCAAAACACTCTGACTGGCTCATCATGACATAGACTCCGCTAAGAACATAAAACACGCCAAAGGACCAGACCCAAACTCTGACAGCTGTCACAACATCAGTCGAGTTTTGGGCCCACCAACCGCAAATAGTGAAAGCTGTTGCAATAACATCAACCACAAATACAGCCCCGGCTAGTTGCCAAGATGGAAGCGAAGCCCAGAATGGACCCTCTGATCTGGTAACAAATATCAACCAGTTCTCAGTAAGCGCAATCTGCAAGAAAACAACTCCGTCAATCGAGCCAAAGTTTTGGATAATTCCACCATCCTTAACAAACATGGTGGACAAGGTAATCCAACTTCCAATGGCAAGGACAACACCTAAAACGATTGACATCCCCCAAAGTCTAGGCAAATTTCATTTGACTGGAACCTTTGAGTATGGAGCATCGTCGTAGGCAATGGCCACAGTAGCAACATCGGCAAAGATTGCAATAAACACAACAAGGTTGATGTCAAGAGATCTGTTCAAAATGGTAATCCATAATCCGAGGAACAACTCCAAGTGCAAGGACAACGCAATACGGTAAGCAACGTACGCGTACATTCTGTGAAAGATCTGTCTTGAAGTTTTCAAGGCATCAATGATAGCAGACAACCCCGGGGCCAAGAAAACAATATCAGCTGCTGATCTGGCGGCATCAGTTGAACCTTCGACGGCGATACCAGTATCAGCTTTCTTCAAAGAAGGAGCATCATTAACACCGTCACCAGTCATGGCAACCAAGTAACCCCTGTTTTGCAAGATCTCAACAGCGTTGTACTTATGTTGAGGAGACACTTCCGCAAACCCGTCAGCATTTTCAACAAAGTCAGCAATTTCGGAACCGGACATATCTCCACCACCATTAAGACCGAGTTTTTCGGCATTGTAGATATTGCTACCCAATCCCAATTGACGACAAGTCTCT